>JAHWFP010014063.1:39987-59136 GCA_023313725.1 Lithobius niger
ACATTGCCGTAATGTAAACAAATAACTTTTTTGGTATAATTAGAATTATAGAATTATTTGCTTATTTGCTATGAATTTGAATGTTTCATATTCGTATATTTTAGCGGTAATAAAACTGTTGATCGGCGATCAATTCAGTTGCCGGAGTGTGTTTTTTTTTTTCGCTGTTGGTATTCCCGTAATGTCGAACAAATGGCGATTTTCCTATATCTAATTACTGTAGTTTATTTGATAATTACTGTAGTTTATTTGATAATTACTGTAGTTTATTTGCTAATTACTATTGTTTATTTGCTAATTACTATTTATTTACTTATTACTATTAGATTATTACTATAGTCTAGCGGTAATGTGCGATCGGCGATTCCGGAATTTTTTTTTTTACGGCTGCGTTATTACGGCAATGTTGTCGACTATCTAGTTATAATTTCGCAATTATTTGCTTAGATTAACACCCACCGACTACAAAACTAACTATTTGTTCCATTACAGTACTGATTTATAAACAAATCCGACTTTTCGGATTGGGAACGGGTGATGTTTATAACGCTACGCAACAGTACGACGCTGGCAGAATTAGGCCTATTCGTTTAAGCCTAATTGCGTTGACATCGCCAGTATTCCGCGATTTTCGGTAATTTTTTAGAGATGGGCTTATTTTCATTAATGTTTACAATCTAACATGGAGAATCACGTAGTGGATGACCAAAACTATGACTTTTTTTTTTAGTAACTTATTTTTATTCCTTTTCACGAATTTTTTTCAAGTTAAATTGAATTAGACAAAATACACCGAAATTGAAAATACAAATAATTCAGGCCTAAATTAAAGGGTAAACCAACATAAAATAAACCACATAAAACGGGTCCATCAACATAAATAGGCCTTTATATTTGAAAAAAGGGGGATGAAAATCATTTTCATAGCCTGCTATTTCAAAAATTGTAGCCTACGGTAAGTAAATGTTACAAAAAAGTGGGTAGCTAAATTTACTTATTGTATGCTGTGGTCAAACCACAAAATCTGGTTGCCTCTTCTAAGGACCAATGGCTGGGATCCCATTGGGGGACGGTAGGACACATTTTTTTTTATTTTTTTTTCATTTTTTTTTATTTTGGTTAATAAATTTCATTCCTCAGTGAACACTTCATGATGGGCTTACTATTTAAAACTACATTTTAATTAGTGGCACAGTTGGAAACCTGTTAGTGCAATTCTATTTCAGGTTAGAAAAAAAATTCTCTGGGCCTACAAGACAGTGTACAGGCCAAAAAATTGGCTTATTTTTTTTATTTTGCAAAATTGTTTCAGGTTTTTTTTGTAGTTCATGTATTCATATTTTTGTATGCAAGTTTTACAATTTTATCACATAGACCTACATTTAGCTACAAAACAAAAATGACAGCCTAAAATACAAAAAAAAAAAAACCTGTACTAACTTACATACCAAATGTTATTTTAGCAAGAAGCTTACATAATTAACCTTATTTTCCTTTATTTTTACTAATAATTATCGTCTTTTTGCCAAATAGTACTGGAACTGCACATATTGCGGGAATATGAATTTATTTTTTTCCCTCAATTACTAACCCTGAAAAACCTTTGGTAGAGACTACTTCCCAAGGCATGCAAATTATAGGCCTATAGTTGTTGCCTGTCATATAAAAAAAAGTGTATACTAGGCTACAATACTTTAATAACATGATTACTGCTGCTGCTGTAATATTCAGAAATATTCAGAAATAATGCAAAGTAAGGCCTACCTGTGCAGGGAGTCAGTCAGCAAGAGCAGTTGGTGTTTGCAGTGAAGCATCCAAGATGGTGGTCTTAGTTTCATTAAAGTTGTGTACACTAAGCACTCTTTATTTATTTGTGGCCAAAGTTGTGCATGTATTGCTTTGGGGTTTGGATGGAAATGTGTCTAAAGGTTCACTGATTAACTTGGTGGTAAAAAATAATACCCTTTCTGCATTGAAAATTGGTCAAAATTGATGTTGAATGAGAAAGTTTTTCTCTCAACTGCAATTTTGTTTTCAGTAGGTCGGTTTTCTTAATTTTTTTTTCTATCTTACAATAAAGATACAGTTTTGAAACCAACGTACTGATATAGCTGAAGATGTTGTCTTTCTAGTGATATTTTTAAAATCTTCCCAAATGCAATGTATGATTTTTGAGCAATTTTTAAAGAAGTTAGTGCAGAGTTTGTTTGGTGGGTAGAGAAAGTGCTCAGGGTGCTTGCACCTTTTGAGGGAAAAGGAGGTCAGGCACCATTGGGTTAACCGTATACACAATTTGTACAAATTTTGCAACAGCTGTTCATTTAAAAATTGGAATGCAATGTACAGTTCCAGAAATATTGCTCACCTTGACTATAACGTATTACAGAAAGTATTACTGTAAATAATAGTGCTAATAATACTGTAGATAGATAATAATACTAGCAACACTGTAAATGCCCATGGGCTTTTGTAGGTAATTTGGCTAAATTGAGGGGAGGGTGAGTAACAAAAAAAAAAGTAAGCTATTTTCTAACTTCTGTCCAGGGATGGAGTTTGCTTTCCAGTGACAGAAATGTCGGCAATAATGCGGTCATTCATGTATGTAGATCACATACTTGAATGACCGCATTATCGCTGACATTTCCGTCACTGGAAAGAAAACTCATGGGTGGATTGAAAGTTTGGATTCGATCTAGCAAAAACGCATTTAGGTAACCCTTTTAGGACCATGCCATTTTTTCAATTCGCGAGCGAGAAAGGCCATGGCCGCAACATGGATGCCATGAACAAGTTGCATGCCTCACGAAAATAAATTGTACTAAAAAAACTATGCGGTCTTGGCGTATAAAAATTCGCAGACGCTATAATTATATTGTAAATTATTGAACAGAAATATAATTGGGACCATCGTCCTACATTTTCTTTATTAAAAAAATCCTGAAGTTCGACTATGTAAACAGCGCTAATGAAAGTTTCAACTTACAGTACTCGGAATGATAACATCCACTCAATATTCTTCCGTCACAATGCCTGTTATTACTTCCGAAATCATTATTTTATGTTTTATTACCATAAAAAGTTTAAAATTGCTTTATTCCCCCAATATTTACGATCGCTGAAAGCTCACTACCATTTCGTCCTCAGCGGCCATATTGACCGGCTGCCCACAAGCGAACGTGCTCATGCTAGCGCCAATGGATACGACCTTGACTCGCTTCGCGTGACGTCACGAATGAATGGCCGACGGGTCACGTGCCGCGAACGAACCAATCAGCGCACTCGATCGGGAAGAGTTTGAACAAGGGCCGTTGAAACAGCACTTCTCATTTGAGGAATACAGGCAGTGACGTTTGAGTTGATGTCATTTTTCGCGGGCTAGAAAATAGGGAATCCCCTCTCTCGAACGCTCTCAAGATGGCGGCTGCACGTTGCGTATTTCCGGAGATAGATCGTTTGAACCGAGCGCTGTTTTCAGCAAACAAACGCAATTTTCACGTCAATTTTGGCGACGATGCCAACAATAACATCGACTTAAGCTAATAAAAAGATGATTTGAATTAAATAAACCGAAATAAACCTCTAATATATCAAACGAATTGTAGTAGGCTGTTCCTGGCTTTCGCAATCTAACTTTCCGAAGCATTTGCAGATTGCGTTCCCTCATTGGCCAGTTGGCACCACGTGACTGATTTGGTGCGCTCTCATTGGTTAACGCGCGATTTCAACATGGATGCCATGGCGCGCTTCAGATTTTACGTGAGCGGGTGTGCTTCGTTGGTCGTTGAACATAACGAGATTACGTGAGCGGGTGTGCTTCGTTGGTCGTTGAAAATAACGAGAAAAGATGTTTCACAACATTAAAAAATTAAAATAGCAGCTACGATGCAAAACTAAAATGGAAAAGGAGCCGATAAACCTTCACACTATCGCGTATCAGGTGAGAACAACGAATTTTAGCCTAACTAATGCCAACTTACGGACGCGTTTTCGCAACATGGGAGATTTTCAATTTTAGTTCATTACCGCCCGTAATTTAAAAGAATGGTTATCCATAACTATTAAAGCCATTTATCTGATTTTTTCTGTGCACCTTAATGAATATCTGTTGCGTGCACGTAGTAAGTTTCAAATCATTGTGTCAAATTTTTTTCTCAAGAATAAATTTTTCGTTCGTGCCTCACTCTATGGGCGACGGGGGAAAAAAACTCCCTTCCTCGGCGCCGACCTTTTTTTTTAACTCGCTAGTGAAAGGGTTAAGGGAATAAATCAACAGTTAAAACCGCGCGATTGACAGGAAGTTGCGACGAGAGAGATGCAAGCAATAGCGATGTCACTTCCGGTTATGCTTCAGGATACTAGTGCGGGTCGCGATGTACGTAAAATATCGATCAAAATTCACATTTTTTTTTTGTAGTTGTTCAAACGTTACGTGCATAAAATCAACAGTTAAAAAATTAATTTATTCATCATTTGTAAGGCTGTACCGATACCGAGCTGCCGAGCCGCCGATTCTCGGCGAGCAGAGCATGATCGGCAATGCTCGGTACACCAAGCAATGACGTCCATTTAACCGAGCCGAGCAGCGCGTCTCACGTCTAGTCTTGGCACGCGATCCTGTGGCCAATGGACCTTGAACGCAAGCTTCAGTTTGTTGGATTTCAGTTCGATGCTTGTGGTCTGCATGGTTCCGCTACAGGAAGGTTGGACGATTACCACAGAGTTCAATACAGGAACTAAACTTGTAGGTAATTCGTGCAGATTAACAATTTTTTTTATGCTGAAACCTGAAAAAAATTAAGAAACTTACCTTCATTAAGAAAAACCTCTGTGTTACCTCAACAATTATTTTGAATGGTCAATTGCTACAACTTTTATTAGCTTAAAAGTAATTTAATTCATAATAAAAATTACTTGTTTTGTTATAATAATGGTTGTTAATGCAGGTTTAATTGGCCACATTAGATATCTCCATATGTCATCAACTTCAGCTTACGAAACTAATAGTAGCCTGTGGTTGCTGCTATAGCAGGCTGTTTTAGTACAAAGAATCGTTCTGTCTAGAACCTGCGTGGCATTTAGCGAGTGCTGATTACAGGTATGCTGCCGGCGTGTATGGGGCAAGTTAGCCTAATGGTTAGCACGACCATTTCATGTGCAAGAGGTCCTAGGTTCGATCCTGACCTCGGCCACCCCTGGTATTTTCGGGAAGCGAAGGGCCCTGTGATGCCTCGTGCTCATGTCGATTGTGATATGCAAAAGATCCTAGGAATTTCCGATTGGAATTGCCTAGCAAAATTGTCCCTCTCTCCTTCTGGCACCATGGCTTCGGCTGGGAGCGCGGCAAGCTACCGGTGTGAAAAATGTAAAAATTTGCAAGTGGTAAAAATAAAAGGAAAAAAGTAAAAAACACGAGTGATGGAGCGAAAAAAAAAGGCAAAACGCACTAAAGAAGTAAAAAAAACAATTATCCGTCTTCATTTTGGGCCCGGAATTACGTAGGCATGTATGTTGTTAGCACGCGGGAAAAAAAATGGATTGGTTTATTGCCGTAGTCGCTTTGAATTCGCTTTCACTCTCTTGTGTGAAAGTACAAAGAAATTGCAATGGTTACTACAAAAGAAAAAATTGTTTTGAAGAACTGTGAAAATGGTGTGATATATGAAAACGAAGAAATAGTGATACAAAACTGAAAAGTAGGCATGTGAAAAAAAAATGAAAAGCAGGTATGAAAAAAATTAAGCCCGAATGTGAAAAAATGAAAAAGTTGGAATGTGAGAAAATGTAAATAAAGCTGGTACTCCAGGCGCCACCCCTGAGATTACTAAAGCTGCTCGGTTCTGCTCGCAGCACTGATCGGCTCGGTGTACCAGGCATTTTTTAAGCGCTCGGCTCGGCAGGAAAAAATGTGCTCGGTACAGCCTTAATGTGAATAGCAGTTTCTTTGTTGATCGTAGTTCAGCCAGGTCTGGCTTGTACGTAGCGATGTTTGGTTTGGTTTGTTCGGCAATAAAAGCAGGTCCGGTTTGGTACAGCCTTATAAAGTACATTAAAAAAATTTGTTGGGGGAAATTTGCTACTCGGTTGTGTACCCGGCTTGGCTCGGTGGGAAACCACTAATGACCGGACCCAGTTTTTTGCTACTCTGTTGATCCCTAAAGCAAAGTAAATAACTAAATTTTTAAACAAATGAGAATGAAGGCAGTGCGTCAATACTACACCGTGACCAGATCACTTACATGAATGATTGCATAAACGAAACATTTTCCACAATGGAATTAGGCTTCAGCACCCTCCCTGTACAGAAATAAGATTCGAATTATAACTTTGTCACGGCCCACTGCCTTTTTTTTTATCGATTTAATTTTAACAGTGCGTGGGCGTTTAATAGGCGATGTTTGGCAGTTAATTTCGCAGCCAAAAAAAATTATTTATGGGGATAAAAAGTTGATTTCTTTTGATGTATGAAGCGTTCAGTTAATTTTTGCAGCAAAAATATGCCGATTTAACGGATGGGATGGGCTTTAACTGCATTGCAGAGGGGTGGGCTTTAGCTTCACGTTGGCATCAATGCGCGATTGACAGTATCTGTATTATGCTGTGTTTGCTAATTGCTGTGTCGTTATTTTTAGCTTAATGGAATTTCTTGCTCTTTTTCCCTGTAGTTTACGATTCTGGAACCGTTTTCGAACCAGCAATCCTCGACATCAAACCAGAAGACTTGCGTACAAAATTTATTTTTGTAAGTGAAATTTTTTTTTTAGATCTTAGTACAACGTGTGTCGAGTTTTAAATAATTAAAAAAAAGAAATAATAATCTGACCTAGTTTAACTTATTTCAAGTTTTTTTTTTCTGCCAATATGTATTTTGTGATTGTTATTGGTGTATTGATGGATAGCTACTGTACATTGAAGTCAGTTTTTGACAAACGTACCAGCGTCAGAAAGGACAGAACCCACCGGTACTGCCATAAATTTAATGGTTTACAAACCTACCATTTGTGCTGTCTGAACACTAGTAAATCTTTAATTAGCTACCACTAATTCCTGTGTATTGCCGGTTTCAGTATGTTAGGTTGTACAGTACAACCTTGATTATCCGAACTCGCATTCTGACAAAATATTCCGAAATTTGCTCTAATTGCCGTTCGAAAACATCAATTACCTGTGAATTTTAGCATTCTTCTCCGAAGTATGCATTCTTCTCTAGATGATTACAGTTGAGCGGTGCACCAACTTCGTAACCCAATCGCACTTGAGCGCTTGCGCAGTTCCCCCGATATAGGCTGCAACCACAGCTGATTGTCATCCTCTTTTCCTCTAGCCTGCACCGCGGGCGCATGCTTCCGCTTCTTCTCTCATCGTTTACTCCTTGTGCTGCTTTTAACAGTCCTGTTTTCTCAGTCCGATTTTTTTTTTTTTTTTGGGCAGTCAACGCACGATTGGCGGACTATGCCATGTCTCGTTGCAGAATACTGTAGACTGTTACCGGATCCATGGCCGCCCCACCGCCAAGCAATACAGCGTTTCCCGTCTTCAAACAACAGTCCAAATTTGGCTATCCTGATTTTTCCATCCGTGTATCAACATCACGGAGAGCCAGCGCACGATCAAGCAAACAACGCCATGGCCTGTTCTAACAAACGACTACTGCTATCCGTCGCCTGTCGATCCGGTGATTGTTGTCGCACACTTCAATTCAAGTTTCTCCTTTGTCATCGCTCGATTCATCCTGCACTCATGACTGAATGAGCCTGTCTTCAAGAAACAGTCAATTGCTGTCCTGATTTTTCAATACGAATTTCAAGATCGGGGACAGCCTGCACACGCTCAAGCAAACGACGCCATGACTCGCTCTGTTAAAACGCCGACTGATTCTGCAACAAATATGGCCGCCCCACCTCGCAGTCCGTCGCTCGTCGATCCGAATTTTTTCTTACAGCCCATTTCTTTTTCCTTTTTTTCGGACAGTAAGCGCTAGCTCAAGTGGACTATGCCTCGCTCGCTCCAGAAAAACAAAGACTGACGCCGCATCCAAGATGGCTTGGCTTTTTTTTTTGAAGTCCAAATGGTGACGGTTAACATCCGTTCCATGCTGCCAGAGACTAAGTCAAACAAGCAACTTCATTCAGAGACGCCAAGCAACAAACAACAGTCCGACTTTTGCCATCCGAATTCTGCATCACTGTCCGGGTTTTTGCACAGTCCGTTTTTCCTATCTCCCACCACAACACCGACTCAAGATGAGCAAGACAATGTGTTTGCCGCTCTATCCTGTTTTTAATTCAACAGTCCGTACAAACATTCCTGGATCATGTCTGTGATTTCAAAACAAGGCCAGCCATCCAATCTGAGAATGCCTTCATCATCACTGGATTGGGCTACGCATTCCTTATCTCGCATTCAACGCCAAGATTCTATAGGGAAAAACAGCCTCGTTCCTCAGCCTTAAACTGAACTTGTGGATGTGACACATCCCACACTTACCTTGCTTCCGTATCCGTTTTTAAATGACTCACAGCAGAATGCGGCAACTCATGATCGAAGAAAAATCCCGAATAATTTTCTTCAAGTATCAAGCCATACCTTCCTTCCAAGCAGACTGGACCACGCCAAAACTCAACGGAACTCCGTTGTAGTCGACACGCACAACGATTCTTCCCTATCCAACGTCAAGGACATGGATTCATGTGTGTCATCCATGATTGTCAACACAAGACAAAGCCTCCTCATCCAAACTCGCCTTTGTTTTCACTATCTCTGATCTCAAGGCCATCACGAGTTTTCTCCATCCTCATCCAAGTTCCTGTGCTCGGATATGACATCCTTCGTTAACCGGACTATACCAAGCCAGGATTCATAGATGCTCCGAAGGAACCTTCGTCCATGATGGTGCTCCTTCACCCTTATTGCCTTTGGCTGGTCTATTCTGAATCAATGCGTTCCAGGACCATCCGTTACACAACGTTCCTCTTCAGTCCACAAATCTAGAACATGCACTCACGGACCGGACCATTTGAGCTTCTCAACATCAGGCTCAACTTCCCCACTCGACATGCCTTCATCAGACCACTGTCATTCACACCTTCAGGGACTGGATTAAAAGCTCTTCGCCATCCTCCTAACAGACACCGTTGGGTCTGTATCACGGATAGCCATACTATTTTTCCCATCGCCCATCTACATCAACCAAGAAATGACACCACGCCAGTCCGATTCGCTCCTTTGCATCATAAACCACAGTTGCTTCCGCTTCAGCCTGCCGTACATGCAAAATCTACCGTATCCTGGTATCTAAGATACCCGACAAAATCACTGTCATCAGACAAAAGCCGACAAATCACGTAATTTGTTGTACATTTTCACCTAAAAACACGCTTTTCAACAGACAATTTTACATTCTGATCAGACAATTTTATGTTCTGGATACCGGACACTTTGGTAGATTCTGCATGTATGCAGCCTGCTGTCCTTCACCTACCATCATCACAGCCAATTCGGAATCTTCAAACATCTCCATTCCATTGCAGATAGATAGCCTTTGCGAATTGAATCTGCTGAGACTGGTCACAGATAACGGCAACGCATTAAAATCTGACAAAAGACTGTCTCATTGGGAACTCGGCTCGTGCCTTAGGAATCCGTCATGTGGTGTCCACCACCACAGATTGACGAGGTGAACTTCTATTTTTTTTAAATCGCAGGAGGAGAACACCCCTAGCCAATCAGCCGTCCCACACTGACAAAAATCACAGCTGCTTCGGTTCGTCATCTTTTGCTGCCTACTGTCCATGACCGACGGTTGCAGCACCTTTGAAATTTCATCTTATGCTGCCCACTGCTTTCTATCAGCCATTTTCTGCACTCCGGCACACAGTCGTCCTTCACCACCTTCTGTCCTAGCAGACAAAACTCCATCCTTCGCAGCTGTCACGCCTCGCCAACATTCATAGCAACCTCTTTCATCGCTGCTCCTTTGGACCCTCACCCTTCACTGCTTGCTGTCATCGCCAACATCCTGTTTCGAGCTTCAGCAAGACACCATCAGTTTCCTGGGACCATCTTCCTGCTCTGCTTAAAGCCCCTGACTGACTACAATCACAACTCTGCAGCAGGTCATCCGACGCTGCCTGTTGACCTCATCGACTGGCATTGCAATTTTCTGACGCAAGTCGTTTCAAGCCACCTATCCTTCAGTCATTAATCTACCAACTCAACTGCTCGGCTCAACACGATTCAAAAGCCGTTCCCTAAACAGCCACAGCATGACCACTGCTCAACAGCTCCTCTTCCATCTGGATTCACCTGTCTTCTGTCCTTCACTAACTACCTACCGCCCGAGGACCTTTACAGGGCAATCCAGATAATTGCCAGTCGTCGTAAGGTCTGCAACATTGCAGTTCTTCGACGATTGTCATTTGAAACTCGCCCAATATACCATCACCAGACGCCCACTTTGGTAAAACCTTGGTTTCAAGGGAACTGCTGCTGCAGAACAATCCCAATTTGTAAGTGCACAACATATCCGTTACAACAAACTTTCACCTTCGTGGTTTTGATTCCACTGAACTTTGATAAAAAACTACAGAAATGAAACTTCACCAGAAAAGTCACCAAAACTCAGGTAACCTGTCCCTTAACCTCACGGTCTAACTTTGTCTGGGTATCCAAGAAGATCGCCAGCTCGTAACCCTATGGCAACCCGTCGGGTAGTACCCACCACCCGCGTTGACGAGGTCTGGGTGAACGCTAAAATTCACCGGTAGTTGATGTTTTCGAACGGCAATTAGAAAGCCCATTTTGCCGGCCCTCAAGCCAGGCCGGCTGAAAATGGTTTCTATTGGCTAAACAAAAACGTACCTTCATCCGCCCTACCTTTCCTCTGGAGTCACCACCTGACGAAAACCGAGGAAAATAGAAGGACAATCAGTTGTGGTTGCAGCCTATATCAGGGGAACTGCGCATGCGCACAAGTGCGGTTGGGTTACGGAGCTGGCGCACCGTTCAACTTTAATCCACTAGAGAAGAATGCAAGAATGCTAAAATTAGAAAACATTTTCAGCTGGCCTGGCATGAGGGCCGGCAAAATGGACTTTTTTAAAGAAGTAATGAGCAGTCTTTGCTTTATTTATGTTCGTGTTATTTCATGCAAAATTTTTTTTTCAGTAGCCTTGTACAATCAAGCCTATTTCATAAACACTAAAACTGAGTAAAGAAAAAGTTTCCTTTTATTTTGCATGTAAATTGGTTTATCCGAATTTTTGATTATCCAAAAATCCTTCTGTCCCAATTAGTTCGGATTAAATCAAGGTTCTACTGTAATTAATTATTTTGGGTTGTAATGCCAATACTTAAATTGCAGGAACGGTATGTTACATAAGGATAGACCGATATTAATATCGGTATCGGTATTTACAGATATTATCGGTATTTTTTGTGTATCGGTATCGGATCTGTATCGGTGTTTATTTACCGATATTTTAGCCGATACGACCAACTTCTGTGCATGCTAGCTACTCCACCTAGCTTGTGAGAAACCTTTCCTGCATAGCATCGCTTGTATCCCATGACGTCATCTGTGCAGCAGCTTAGTGAATTCAACGTGTGTGCATTGCCAGAATCGGGGCAGGGCTTCTTGGGATTAGGCCTATCTGCAGTGTACCCTGGGTTTTTTTTTTTACAGTCGAAGGTACACTTCCGGATCTGCCACCACTGAGAAAAAAAAATTAGAAATTTAATTTTCTTGCACACCAGTTTCATAATGATGAAGTATGCGTTTGACTTTCTGACCTATTAACTTTTTTTTTAAAGAATCTGTATCGGTATATCTGTATCGGTGTATCGGATCTGTATCGGATCGGCATGTGAGGGGAAAATCGGTATCGGATCGGATCGGTATTTTTCTGTATCGGTCGATCCCTAATGTTACACGATGACAATTTTTTTATTCTACGACGCGCACCGTGGTAAAACAAGAGCAAATGAAGCAACAATTTTTTTAATTCCACACCCAAAGAAAATTTTTTTTTGTTTGTTGCTGACTGTATCCAATTTTTGCTCAAATGTATATTTTAACTGGCTAGAAAACATAGGGCTGCGCTGATACCGGTTAGAAACAATTGCGGTTTCAATGTCGGCAATTTTTGCATAAATATTGATACTCGGGAACCGTTCCAGATTACGACATGCAGTTCGCACGGCGATTTGGTGAGACATTGCTGTATATCTTTCTAGCTACGTTTTAGCTGTGGGTTACTAGCTAAACATTTTTTGTATTTTAATAATTTGTGGACTGTTGCAGAACACTACACCATTAATGAAAAATTGGGGATATAATTTTGGATATCGGATCGGTAAAGTTGGTTCGGTTCAGCCTTATTAAACATGGTGTTGGTTAATACCGAACTTAAACAGCAAATTCGTTGCATTTATTTAAATGTTTGTGGAATTTACTAACCACAAGAAAAAAGGAAAAAAACAAGCTGAAGTGTAGTTTACGATACTTACTAAATAAAACGGGGGGGGGGGGGGGGTCTTTATACGTAAGTTATTATCGCAGGGTTCGCACAAGTCTTAAATTCCTTAAAAAGTCTTGATTTTAAAGGACTAAATTTAAGGCCTTAAAAAGTCTGGGATTTCAGCAGTGTCGTAGATTGGTCCCAAAAAGTCTGGGATTCAAAGAGTTTACTGTGTTTAAATGTCATTGTGTACGTGCTATAATTAATAAACTTATTTCTTGGGTTTGCTATTAAACTTCAATTATTGCGTAATGACGAATTTTCTGTTGGCTGCTGTGTTGCGTCGTAGTGGAGTCTATTTTTAGCTTTCCCTCCTCACTTCCCTCACCGGCATAATGGTCTTGTCTGGTCACTTGGGAAAGCGTCAAAATTAAAAGTTTTGGCAGATTTTGCAGAACCCCATCGTCACAATTAATTTGGATAGTAGAGGTAGTTTTTATTTTTTTTTTAAATGGAATATTCATTTGCAACTTGCTTTTATCGACTATTTTTTTAAATGCGGAAATTGGTCCAACAGCCAATGCATATTTTGGTTTGCATGCTGATACTGAAGTATTCTAATGCACTGGTAACAAATTCGTTGTAAATACGCAGTACTTCAAAAATCCTTACTTTAAATTCTATACCATTCGAATAAACCCATTAGTAACTTACAACTGCTGGCGGTTTTTATTGGCATGTACGTTTAAATTTTATTTATTTTCTTAAAAGTGAGTGTAGCTTTGCAAAACGATCGGCAAGTTCGTTTAGAAATTAGGAAACTTGTGCTGTAGTGTGCACAGTCAATATCACATAATTATTGAACTAATTAGTGACTTTAACTGGAGGGAGTATCTGGATGGAGTTTTTTTTTTTTAATTTGGATGCAGGGAAGTGAAGTGACTACCTCTGCTGTTTTGAAACTGATTTAACGACGCCGAAGTTTCACGTATGGATTAGCGAAAATATATTTAGCGTGGGGGGAGGGAGAAAAAAAGGGGGTTTTCCCCCCCCCCCCCCCCCCCAATGTTTAGCTACAGCCTTTAACTGATAGTTGCACGTTCGAGGCGGTCAATGATCTTTCAAATGCTCCATCCAAAATTGCCCCGTAATATTAAAAAAAATTCAAAATTAAGGCCGGGGAAAAAAAATTGTTCGGTTCTCGGGCGCGGGCGGGTCCCCAAAAATCGTGCGGGTCAAAGGCTTATTATTTCATTCGTCTTACGTCGTTACCCGTGGAGTGAGTCACTAACGAAATATTTATTCTTGCGAAAACTATTGGACACAATTATTTCAAACTTATTACACGCACGCAACAGATATTCATTAAAATGCACAGAAAAAATCGGACAAATGGCTTTAATAGTGTCGGAGAACCGTTGTTTTTTTGTTTTTTTTTTAATTACGGGCAGTAGCCAAATGAAATCGAAAATCTCCATGTTGACAAACGAAAGTCGGCGTTAGGCTAAAAATCGTTGTTCGAACTTGTTCCCACCTGATAAGCAATAGTGTGAAGGTTTATACGCTCCATTTCCATTTTAGTTTTGCATCGTGGCTGCTGATTTAATTTTTTAATGCTGTGAAACGTCATCTTTCTTGTAATTTGTAATGACGAACTAAAACACAAGTGCTCTCAAGCGCTCACGTGAAATCCGAAGCGATCGGCGGCATCCATGTTGAAATCGCGCATCAGCCAATGAGATCACGCAAATCGGTCACGTGGTACCAACCAACCAATAACGGAACGCGATTTTAAAATGCTTTGGAAAATTAGCTTGAAATGGCCAGAAACGGCCTACTACAATTCGCCTGATTGGCCAATGCCAAACGGCCATCGAGAAAATAAGTTGAGAGGCCTAGATTGAAGGGAATTCCAGCTTTCCAACTAATACAAGATGGCATCGCCCAGTCAAATGCTTCGACCGCTACCGCTGATCAAAATTGACCAATTTTCTACTTTTTGACTTAGGAAAAAAGAATGAGAAACACATTTTTGCAGTTTTTAGTGAGTCTACACTCAACTAAAGTGCTTTTAATAAAATTGGAGATATTGGTAACAACGGTTTTTTTTTTTTACAGAAATCGATGCACAACATGTCAGGAATTTCAGCGTTTCGCATTTCGATATTTTGACGGAAAATTGCGTTTTTCGACCCATAGTTTACCTTCAAAGCTTCGACGTATATATACGTCGTTACTGTGTTTGGGATGATTTTTTTTTGGACGTATATATACGTTCATACTGCTTAAAAGTTAAAGAAAAATATTGAGCATTTTCATAGCATTTTGAAAATAAATAATATAAAAAGCCGGGTGGCCTGGTCCTTTTTCCACTTTCGAAATGCCCGAGAACCAAACTTATTTTTTTTCCCGGCCTAACTAGGGTTGACTTTGACAGTATTTTAAGGATCTATCCTATCCCGCGAACACGAAACACTAACATGGAACAACACCTAATTAAAACATGTGATTTACGTGACCTTCAAAGAAGCGTTTAAGAATCAATTCTGCTAGCCTAATTTATTAAAATATTAAAGTTATTAGTTACTAATTTATAAATTGACTTTAAAAAAATCGCATAGATTAATACAATTATGATTTTACAACGCAATTTAAAATTGGGCCTTAAATTTCAGTGTGCTTTGTCTTAAAAAGGCTTAAAAAGTCTTAAATTTAGCATTTGTGAAGCCGTGCGAACCCTGTATCAGTTAATCACGTCTTGGTAGTTTTTAGTTGGTTAGTTTCTCCTGGCTGATTTCCTGTCATGTTAGAGGACGACATGCTTTGATTAAATATTGAATCAAGACAGCAGATCGACTGTCCCACGACCACAAAACGAATTCTGGAGGCTTCAGAAACTGAAATGCTGCCAAGTGAAGTAAAATTAAAGGTGTTTTGTCAAGAGATAGTGATATTTTGCTTTTGCTATCCGTTAATGCAAGTCGTCCATCATGGGTGACTCCGGTTTGGAATGCAACTTTCAATAGCGGTTAGCACGTGTGAATGGTCGATCGAGCCAGTGTTTGGACCGATTACGCATTAACTGTAAGATAAAATACCGGCTGAACTGGCAACTAGAAAATTATTTTGATTGCCAGAACAAATTTGGAAAAAAGTCTTATTTGGGCTAGCATGGTATACAGTGTTTATATGGCGGTTTATATGGCGGTTTCACCAGAAGGTGGCCAACCATAAAGTAGAAAATTGTTTTTTGTAGGAAGTAATTCCTCGTTCATTGCGTCGAAAATCTATAAAGTTATTATTTTTTAGCACCGTATGAATAATTTTGTAGGGCTATTCCGACACCGGTACAAGTATCATATCGGTGCAGATGGTATCGGATCGGCACGATCCATTTTCAGCCGATAATTGCAACCGATACTAAATCAATTTTTGTTTCTGCGGTTGTGCCACTTTACAATGTTTTGTTCACCTTAGGCAATAGCTTTTCCTTTTACTCCCATCTGAAACGATTTTTTTAATAAGATTTATTGAACAATGTAAACAACTAGGGCCTACTACTTGTCTGCAAACTCAGAAAGATTAATTTGTAGGCCTAAGTTAAGCTATTTGCTATGGTTTTTATCGTTTGTTGTTAGTAAGTATCGGTAGTGGATTGGCTTTGCCGATACTTTACATGCCAGCATCGGTATCGATTATAAAAAAAAAAAAAGTGGTATCGCAACAGTCCTATAATTTTGTTGACTGGGTTGAACATTTTCTTTGATGCTAGTATTCCATTCACTTTTATCCGTACAATGCCTACTTTGTAATTAACATCTTCTGTTTTCCTTCAGGGTGTAGCCAATGTTGCTGGACTTTGTTTGCAAATTGGCTATCCATCTTTGGCTTCTGCTCCACATTCCATAGCGAATGGCTTCAAGAACTTGTTAGCCATTGCCATCATGACTGACATTTCCTTTAAAGAAGCAGAAATGGTGAGTCTTGTACAAATTTATTTCTATTGCCCTCGGAAACATAGAATTTTCAGCCGGCTAGGCAGTAGGTCCAACGGCAAAATACTCTTTTTATTTATGTTAGGCTGAGCTAGTGTAACCAAATAGTTAACTGATTACACAGGAACGCTGATTGTTTTTAAAGATGAATAGAACACAGTGTTAGCATGTAGGGTAAAGTTTCCACATATCTGCGAGCGTTTTTTTTTTTGTTTTTTGTTGTTTTGCTGAAAAATAAGTTGCGTAGGTTTTACAACTTGCGTAGAGTAACGCCTACAGGCCTTCCAGTTGTCCTACTGCTTGTACTGGTGACTGGTTAAAAGCTGGAAAAAATGGCAAAATTAAAGTTAAAGTATTGACAAGTATTTTCAACTGCCAAGTGAAGACTGCTCACTTAGCAGAATTTGTAAAATGTGGGCTCACTTTTAGCTCATGGATACCCTGACTTTGAACGAAGATTTTCTTTCAGCAGTGCACTGGTGACATCAGGGCGTGTGTTGTTAAATGTAGGCCATCATTGGATTGAGACTATACTTTAAATGTGGTGCTGAAAACGTTAGTACTCTAAATACTAATCGTATCAAAAACCAAAACTGGTAAAAGGGGCCGCCAAGTTCCAAATGGTTCGGCCCTTCAAAGGAGTAACATCAACACACCAAAACATTCGCCAAATTAATCTCCACTTTCGGTAGCAATGTTCAAGTTTTCATTTAACGTCCAAAGTATTATTCGGTGCGATTAAGTTGGCAAATATTTTGGTGTGTATTTATCACTCCTTTGAAGGGCCGAACCATTCGGAATTTGGCGGCCCCTTTTACCAGTTTTGGTTTTTGATATGATATCAGTCATTTTTTTAAAACTGTGTATTAGACTCAGCTCTACTACCGTGCAGATGTGCAATAAAGTGCCACGTCAACAATGAATGGTTTTCAACACTTTACTACTATCTTTTGGCTAGATATCGGACCATTCTCAACTTAGTCATCTCTTTATAGGTGTTTGGTTTTAATTTTGTTGTAATTTGTTTTACAGTATTTAGTTAGTTTTGGTGTGTTGATATCACTCCTTTGAGGGGCCGCACCACTCTCAACTTGGTGGCCTCTTCACCAGTTTTTGGCTTTGTTTATTTTGTTTTATTTTTACAGTTGGTTTATTTTTCGTGAATTGGACGTGAATACAATTTCTTTGGCAACTTTTTTTAGATTTATCGAGCTACACTAGTGTGTGTCTAGCCACGCACGTCAGTACACACGTCATTGTCCGAACTTTGGCCGTCCAATGAGAGACAATGCCGACAATACTAACAATGGTTATAACAATATTTTCGTACTTACGCACCCTCCCACACCATCCCCTTTACACCCCCTGGCTCCAAACCATAAAGAGTACGCAGTTCGTATTGTACTGCACTCATTCGTCAATTTCATAGCTGGAAGCCTTCCCATTATCTCGGTATCGATGAATAATCACCCTATTTAACATGGGGGATGAGCGGACTAGCTGGCTAGCTAGGTAGTAACAGATTTGCAACGTTGAGGGTCAGATTTTGCAATGAAATCAGCTTAGCTGGCATTCCTACACGATTTAATTTTTGTCAGGTGGGTCATTGCGCTAGATTTCAACACAATTTAAGCTTTTCTACTGCATTATTATTTCTACTTGCCGTACAGAAAATGTCCACTACCTGTAAATTGATTTGCATTCAGTTCCTTAATGCTCGCTACCCTGGAGGAACCAAAACTCTCTAGATACGCCCAGCTCAGACACCCACCTGCGCATGCGCGGGACCAGCATACGCAGGCCCTCCATAAATGGTGTTACTGCAATAGCCAGCCATCTCTTTTCCTCCAGCTGCTGCTGCGTCAACATCATTGCCAGACCGTTCGTCGTTCCCGTTCGCAAGACCCGCCGCTACATGAAGTCTTCCGTTAGTGTGCATTCGTTCGTTCACCAATCATCCTTACAAGGAATTGGTTCGTTCTTTCGCCGGTCATCTCTTGAATGATTCTCCTACTACCGTAAATCGTGTATTAAACGCCCATGGGCTTGTAAAATTAATTTGTTTAAAATTGGGGGATGGGCGTTAAAAACAAGTATTATCTATTTTCTAAACTAATTTCTATCCAGGGAGGGAGTTTTCTATCACGGAAAAGTCGGCGATAATGTGGTCATTTGCGTGCGTGATCTGGATTCAATCTAGCATTAACACAATTTTTTTTTCTTATTTATTTACAAATTTAGGTTCTTGTATACTTTCTCCTCCAAAATTTAACATAATTCGTAGCTAATACTAATTTCTAACCATACAAACTTTCGGTAACATGAGCGGAACAAGATCGTAAACAACTTCGGAAATATTAGGCCTAACGATCGATCATTAACGTGCGTAATCTGGATTCAGTCTAGCAAAAAACACAAGGCCTTTATTCTCATTTATTCACAAATTTAGTTTATTAAATTGTCCTCCTCCTTCCAATATCTAACATAATTCAAAGTTAAAACTAATTTATGATCACCACCAACCTTGAAAACAACAACGCGATTGACGGCCGTGAAGCACATTGCACTGATGGCAATTTCCAAAAAAAGATCCGATTGACGCCTGAGATCCGAACTGACCATTTAAAAAAAGATTTTTTTTTTTACGTGGTACTTCGGATCTCACGCGTCAGCCGGATCATTTTTTTGGAAATTGCCGT
>JAHWFP010014064.1:2473-43652 GCA_023313725.1 Lithobius niger
GGGGGCTTTTTTTTTTTTAACTTGCACACTGACCCGAAGCGTACTTGTTCCGTTAGTGTTGCTTACTACTGCATAGCTTCCTGCATGTAAGAGGCTTGCCGTTAGAAATTCGACGGGTCGTCCAGTTAGCCTCAATTCTGCTACCAGTCGCGCTACGAACACCCCAAAAATGAACTGCTCTAGCATGCGGACCGACCTGTGAAAGGTACTCGTGACGCGTGATACGCGGATTTTAAACTTAAAGCATTGCGTTGACACCGAATTATTAAAAGTTTAACAACAATGGCGTCATGCTACGTACCTCTTTGCCCACTCGACGACAAAACAAAGCCTCCGGAGGTTTAATTTTATGAATTCAAACAGAAGAAGAACCGAGGTACGCGTGTTTTGTACTGTTACGCTACGGCATTTTCTATTCTCATTAAAATTGTGCTGAACGATCGTTTGACGTAGCAGTAAATCGTCCGAACGCTTCAAGAATAGTCACCGTTACCTTAAAATAATGTTCGTTTAGTGATGCAACACCGGTAAATCTTAATAATGAGATGATTACCACGTTTTTGTGCGTCCCGCTAACACTAATCAGTGCTATGATTTGGGGTAGTTCGTTCTTCGTGCTTTCACTTCAGCCCATCTCTAGGACGACGCGTCTCGCATGCTATACGTGGAATCGAGAGTTAAGCCTTTTACATACAGGAAGCTATGACCACTGCGATGTGTGACATTTGTCAGGCTACTGGCCTGTGTCTGACCATCGCTATTCTAACGATCGATTTACTAACGAACGAAAACAATGTCCAGAATAGGAGCCCGCTTAAGCACCTCGTTGAGTGTGCAGTGGTGTACTCAAGACGTGCTTTGTGTCTAACGACCTGCTGTATAACGTTTGTTTTAGGGTCCTGTAATGTACTCCCTGCCACCCAGCCAGACTCACTATGAGGCGAGGGGGTTGAAGGAAGATTACCACTACGAATTCTGGGTCACGGCGTCTACTACCAAAGGAGAAGGGGCTCAGACACGGATGGTTTCACAGACACCAATTTCTACTGGTAAGTGTTACATTTTTACATATAGTGTTCTTAAAACTATTTATATATATGTATTTTTTTATTTCTGCGTGGAATACATTACCTCAACTTGCTAGTACCAAATTTTAATTACAAACTTTAATAATAATAAATTTTGTAGAGCAGCGTCAAGTGACGTCATATTGGCTACGAGACACAATTTGGAGGTAATAGCTACAAGGTGCACTAGATTAAAATGTAAGGGCGAAAAACGGCACTTCTAGTCAAGACAGTGCTTTGAGAGCGGATTTCTTAGGCGTAAAAAAGCGTTGTTTTCTCCAACAACAAAAATCACGCGTTATAGGCTTAAGAAATCCAGTCTAATAGCATTGGCTTCAGTATAAGACGACCTTCCTTTCTCCCTCCAGTGCTCTTTGCAGCTAACCCAGTTACTGGCTTCACCATAGAGTTATACACAATAATACTACGTTGTGTCACTGCCCTATTGCCAGTTAGACGATTTTCCATTATACGAATTTCCTGTTAGACGACTTTCCGTTATACTGTTATACGGTAAATGTTCTTCCAATTATGCGATTGTCCAGTTAGACGATTATCCCTGCGGCAAGGGCAAGAGAAGGACATTCTTGACACTAATACTCATCCCACATTAAAAATTAATGGTTACCTACATAGACTAAAACAAGATAAAAACACAATTTGAATCAATGATGTAGACAATTGCCAACACAATTATGAAATAGTTTTGCGGGATGACTTTTTCGCATCGATAAATTAATTAATCATACAAAGTTACGAAATATATCCATCATGACCAGTGTAGAGCCGCAGGGGGCGAGGGATAATCGTCTAACTGGAAAATCGCATAATTGGAAGAACATTTGCCATATAACAGCATAACGGAAAGTCGTCTAACAGGAAATTCGTATGATGGAAAATCGTCTAACTGGAAATTCGTATAATGGAAAATCGTGTAATGTCCCTGGCTCGCTCGCGCTGCCGCGCTCGCTGCGGCTATACATATAACATCAGAAACCGCAGTTATAGACGTTTATCCATTATACGATTATCCATTATACGATATTCCATTTAGATGATTTTTCCATTAGACGATACTCCGTTTAGACGATTTTTTAGATTTTTTATTTATGCAGATATTAGACAATAATCCCATTAGACGATTTTCCAGTTAGATGTTCGTCCGACGCCCCGAGCCAATACCCCAAAGCCTTGCCTTGAAAAAATTTAAAGAAGCTGCCATAACATTTTTTTGCAATTCATTCCAGATACTATCAATATTGTTAGAGAAGAAATATTTTCTATATAGTCACGTTTAACTGATTTTACCACCTGTTTAAACGGGTGACCCCCTGGTTCTATTAATATTTTTGCGCTCAAAATAAAGACCTGCATCGACCTAGCACAGGCCATGCAGGAGGTAGTAAGTTAGACCAAGATCCAATTTTATCATGTGCATTTTCAAGAGAAACGGTATGTAATACTTTAAACTCGTTCATTGTAACTTTTATACTTAAGACCAGGCAGACACGTCGCAAATCTTCTCTTTTCCAGTTTTGAGGTTGAAACACTCGAAGATCAATTACTTCAACAATATGTTGTGTAATGTAAATTCATTATTTCCACTAGGTTGTTGGAATTGATTTTACAAAGATGTTACATGATACAAAATTAATTTTTTCGTATTGTTTGTGTGTATTACCAGACGCAAATAAATGCATACACGTCCGTAGGACTTGGGATTGTCCATGCTGTAACTACTGCTTCATATTGCATCCCTTGTCACAAGGTCTGCTGGGAGAGAAGCAGTAGATTTCGTTTTCCAGGTCCAGTCCAGTTGATTTAACACCGCCAGAATCTTATTTTACTAAAGCAACGCTAAACGGCGTCAACTGCGCGTCATGTGGCGTTGAGCCGGAAGGAGAGATACACGATTTCTACCCCAGTCGGCCTTGGTTTGAAGAAGAAATTTCGTTCCACGCATCAGCCGTTCATTGCTGTTGCACGCAGAGTTGCTCTATGCCTAAACTCATTGTAAGACAAATGATTATTTTCGCATATCCGTAAAGCTACAGCCTATGCAGCGTTTTTTTTTAACGTGGTTTAATCCAGAAAATAGTTACGACCACATAGCTGCATCGTGTAACAACCCAGGACGAGAGATGGAACACGCCGTAATATTATCACGGACACTCCTTCGATCCCTAGGGGCCCACCTTTATTCTTCTCCTGATGTTTCTTTATTGAAATTGTCGTTGTACCAGAATCGTCAGCCCAAATGTTGAAAAATTTTAAATGCTTACATTGCCATATTTTGTTGAACTGTCTCAATTACTTTACAAGGGTAGGTTAGTTTGAATACGTTCCTACGTTTTGCTCTTTATATCCTTAGCTTGTTTAACGAATATTTAATTTTTTTATTTATCTTATGTTTCTAAAATTCTATTGTTTTTCTGAATATGTTATTTAACTTACTGTTTACACTATTTTTTTTTTGTAATTCCTTACAGGTGATTTAACATAAACAAATAAAAAGTAAAGTTATAATAATAAGCATTCAGACAAAAACTGGAAAACTTGGAAACCTAGAAATCTCAGGTAATATAAGGGAAATCTCAAGGAAAAGAAGTTCTCTGAAAATTAAGAGAAGGGACAAAAAATCCGATCTTCAAATCCCGGTAAATTTTCGAAAATACCTTAGGTTTCACCAGTAGATGGACTCAAGTATATTAAGTTTTTCTATCAATTCGTTTTTTTTTTTTTCATTTTATTTTTTGAACAGGTTTTTTTTTTATATGGAGTCATTTGCGTGCACCTCCTATATAGTTTGACTTGCGCGTATCCACTCGGAATATAGCACTATGGGCTCAGTGTCGGATTTTGACGATTTCCGGATGGCGGGAACCCTGGGAGGCCCCCACTACAGGAGGCCCTTGTTTCCCAACAAAAATATTTTTTGGAAAGATCTAAAATGAAATCGGATGAAAGTTGCACCTCAAAGTTGGTGGAAAAGTTTCAAATTCACATTTCTTGTAAAATTTCTTAAAAATATGCTACCACCCCCCAAGCTTCCTTGTCGAGGTTCCCCCCTCTGAAGCGCGAGCCCTGGGGAAGAGCCCTACCCCTCCCAATCCGATCCTGTAGGGGTGCTATAGTACATACTGGATGTATGTATTGTTTACCGGGATAAATAAATAAACTCATTTACTCATTCACGAAGAACCTTTTTTTTTAACGAAATGGTTGATTTTATTTTTCAGGTGTAGAGGCATTTCCAATGTGAAAATAAGAAAATAGGTGAAAATTAAATACATTATGAAACGGGTAAAATACGCGAAAAAGTTTTTAAAAAAAAACTGTATGATACCTTAGGATTTCAGCGGCAGCCAATCAGCCTCCTTTGCATGAATGGCCGATTTTTATTTTTTTTTTAAATTTAACAAATGCAAAAATCTATAAAGTACAAGGAATCTCTTGACAACTGAAAATAAACAGTAGATACATTCTGATGCCTGCTTTAAAAATTGAAGGAAAAATTAAAGCTTTTCCTTCTTAAGAGCTTAAAAAAAAGCTTAAAAAATTTGCTTCTAAAGCGCTTACAAAACTCAAGAGAAAAACGTTAGTTCTACTATTATAACTTAGTTCATGTGTTGGGCTAAAAAAAAAAGTGAAAATTTGTTTGAATTGATGAATTTAGCTATAAAAAGGTGAAAAAAATGATTTTGAACTGTGGAAAAATATGGTACTGGTAACATGACTTGGAATAATGAATTTATTTCTTCGGCGAAATTGCTTGACAGACCTGGAAAAATGCCGAGAGACGCAACTGGAATAAATGGAAATGTGTTGGAAATTTAACCATGCAAACATTTTCGTAATAATTTTTTGCTCTTGAGGTAAGTACGGGTGTTTCAAGCAGGAGGAGCAACTCAAATGCTTTTTCGAAACACACCGGTATTTTAAATATATAAAAAAAATACCTAAATATTTTCATTTTTTTTCTTCTAATAGTTCCTGCCAAGATTGCGTCATTTCCGGAACAATTTCGAGTCGATCGAAACGAGGATGTTCGTCTTCCGTGTCGTTCTGTGGGAATTCCAACGCCGGACAGAGAATGGAGGGTGAGGTAAATAATTACTTTGTAAAACCTCGCGTAAAACAATTAGTTCGTTTGCTTATTATTATTTTTTTTTTTTGCATATGAATGAGAACTTTTTAAAACATTATTTTGAAACTAATTTCAGTAAGCCTTTTTTTGTTAAATCGAATCCACGACAATTTTGTCCCAGACAATTCGTTCCCAAAATGACGGATAGTGCGACAATTCGGTCCGCATAACCGTTGCCATAATCGCTTCCCTACCCCCCCCCCCCAAAAAAAAATTTAAATGTTTTACTCCATGAAGTACGTTTGTACGTTTGAAGTACGTTGGCGTTTTCCCAGTCTAAAGGCTATAACACCAAGAGAGGTCCATGAAGTCCTATACAATTTTCTATTTATTTTAGCCTCAGTGCAGTCAGAACTGTGGGGGGAGGGGGGGGGCCGCACTGCGCGTGGGAACGATAAACATTATAAAATCTTTCCCAATCAAAGCTACCCGAAACTCGCTGCCGGGAAATGAGACACTTAATCGTGCACTTAAACTGTTTTGCACCAAAATGTCCGTCATCACCAAAATTGTTAAGATTAATGTAACATAGCCTGGGGACCAAGTTGTCGTAGGTGGTATTTTTTTTGTTGCGACCGCCGGGTTCAGTTCCCGAACTTACCATGACGCATAATTTTTTCCTTCCTTATTGCGGCTCACTTACAACTAATTTTGTTCCTAAAGCCTTGTCTAGCCTAGTGTTTGTTTGTCCAGGGTATTGCTCTAGAGTTTAGATGCCTCCATTCCCCCTTCCCCCTCCCCCCATGTCAGTTTGTTGTATTTTGACGTTAATTCGTATGACAAGTTGTCAGCAATCTTAATAATGTCGAATTATCCTAGTCATGTACACCAGCGGACATTCCAAAGACTTTGGTTTAATTTCCGGACTCAAAACGATAAGTGACTTATTTCGTCATTGATCTCTTACTCATGACGACAGCTGACTTTTTTCGTCATTCATCCTGAACTCATGATGATAACTTTTCGTTATTGGTACCACAGACTCACAACGACAGGTAACATGTTTTGTCATTGATCCTGTACTCATGATGATAGGTAACTTTTTTCGACATTGATCCCAGTCTAAAGATAACGGACGACTTTTTTCGTCAGTAATGCTGGCTGGACTCATGATGATATATAAGTGATTTTTTCGTCAGTGATCCCATACTCATGATTACAAGTGACTTGTTTCGTCATTGATCCCTTATGATTACAGGTGACCTTTTTCGTTATTGATCCTGGACTCACGATGATAGGTGACTTTTTTCGGTATTGATCCCTCATTATTACAGGTGACTTTTTTCGTCATTGATCGTGGACTCATGATAGGTGAATTTTTCGTCAGTGGTCCAAAACAGTCATCTCTCAGCATGATCATGATGACTGGCGACTTTTTTCGTTATTGTTCCTATTTACTTGTCACACTTTTTGCTAGAACGCCCTTCTCGTTCAATCCCTATCTCTGCCCACACTTCCGCACTTGGGAAAAGAAGGGTCCCAGGAATGCGCTTGTGCTCGTGCCAATTGTGGCATGCTAACGCTCCTAGGAATTTCATAGCAAAATTGTCCCACTCGTTAGTGGAACTGTTTTAACATCGTGTGGGGGAGGGTGCACTAAGGAATATTCGAGCCAAGATTTCTGAGAGGTGCAGGGATAATCAGGGAACGATGTCAGGGGAGAGAGGAAGGAGGGAGAGCACTGTCAAAGAAACAACAACAAAGATTGCTGGCAATTTTACATTCATTAATGCCTACCCTATACACTCGCGTTAAGCACTGAAAAGATAAAACGATAATTTTGAGCGTGATTTGAAATTATGCTGGCGGTCGGCTTCTCGAACGAGCAAGAAACTTTAGATGAAGGTAGTCCAGTTCAACTTCCCCACGAATTTGCGCGCGCGTGACGAGACACACACGAACCCGTTCGGCTCCGCAATTAATTCACAAGTTGATGCTGCTGCGGGCTAGCTTCAAAGATAACAAGAGTTGTACATTATTAAGTAGCGCGCTGAACATGAGGAGGACGTGAAAGTTTGAATAAGCCTACACGTGGTCACGCTTCGATAATGACGAGAACCCCTACAGGGTAAATGGCAGAATCCAAGCTTAGGGTCAGCAGCTACCTGCTAACGACCCGTCTCGCTGTAGCGAAGGAATCCACACGCGGGCTAGCTAAGCCTCAATGTAACGAAGGCATCCATGGGTTGACATCATCTTGAAGTATTAAATTCATTTCAGTGTAATGGTACGTGCGGAATTGAATTCTCTAGCTTCTAATCGGCAATAATTTTAAAGGACAGAAGTCATGACAGCCATACCCCCTACGAAAAGTCCAGATCTGGCCCAGATATGTCCATATATGGACCAATATCTGCAGATCTGGATATCCCAGATCTGGCAGATCGGTCCACATCAGGATTTCCCAGATCTGGATGAATTTCCAGATATGGCCATCCATATTCCATATTTGACCAAGCAAGTCATGAATTCCCGCCGGATGAACAACCAGGCCCTGTGATTAAACCTTGTAGAGGTTTAGTGCTTAAGATTTATTGTGGCCCAATCCCCCCCCCCTCCCCCGTGCCATAAAGTTTCTTGGGGGAACAATTTTTTTGTAAGAACAGTAAAAGTAAAAAAAAAATGTAATTAAAATAGTACCGTACCTTATTTTATTATTCTCGTGACCGTGAGGCTTCCTTGAGGCCCGTGGTGCAGTGCAGCACCCAAAGGCCCTGCCCCCCCCCCCCCCCCCCCCACACACACACACACACACACACACACACACACACACAATCCGGCCCTGTGAACAACTGAACTGGCCAGATTCGCTCGCTCAGCTTTAACTAGTAACGAGCAACATTACTTTTTGCCTGTTCAGCAAGATAAAAAAAAAAATTGGCCCCAAATTCACGTTTTTAATTATAATATTTTTACTTTTTACAAATGCAAGTATCGGTTTTTATTCATTTAAACTAGTAGCATTAATCAGAAGACTGAAGCGAATGTAATCTTCTGGTTTAATAATAGTCGTCGAACGTTTTGAATATGCTAACTAGGAAACAGACTTCCTACCTGCTGTTGTGTTACCCAATGTGATTGCTCAAATACGGATCTCGTGACCTTTAGCTACCCAATCCCAGCTGTCTTTGCTTTTAAAACGTGGAGGAGTTGCTGATCCAAAATGGCGAACCCCCGTGATGCTGAAGTCGCTGCGAATTTCTGAAGCATTGCATACGATTTCTATTGGAATAAGAATGTGATTCGAAAGGTAAGCTGTGTTGAAAGGTCTGCTGATAATCAAACACTACATTTTCACGAACGATGAGGACGTTCTGTGTGGCACGCGTTATATCGTACATAGCTATGTCGTGGTATGTTCTGTGTTCGCAGGCTGGCTTTGACCTTGAAAGCTTTCGGTAGGACCTCTCAATACCGAGACTAGAATGGATAGCTAAAATTTGTGGCTATAAGTGACCGACAAATCTAATACAGTTATCGTTTTCTTGTGTGTTATTTGATCAACGTAATTACTTTTATTGTGTCCGCGGTTTATCTCGAGTCCTGCGGGTATTTAGGAGCGGCTACGTCTTCCTGGAAGGGGCGGCTTTAGTCGACGGCCGCCATTGTTTTTGTAACCATTTTGGATATCAACAAGGCACTCTGCTAACAAAAACATACAACCGATTATCTGTGTCGTTCTGTGGCGAACTCGAGATAGGCCGCGGACACTATAAGGTACTGCTGTGCTTGGAGCTGATGTGAGATGGTAGCTGCCTGCATCTTTATGAATTGGATAAACTTTCAAGCAACCGAGGTAATCGCGGGAGAGGTTTGACAAATCGGTGCATCTTTCAGTAAGATTTGTAGCACCGACATGATAATATTCGTGTATGATATACAGTAATTCATAAAATGTCCATATTTTGAGAAGTGGAAATGGAAGAATTTAGATCAATCTGGTGTCATTTTTATGGGCTTATGGGAAGATTATAGGTGTCTCCTCACCGATCAATTTCATGTTGCGCTAGAATTACGTAAAATGCTCAGCTGAACAACATTTTCCCATACCATTTTTGGGGCAAAGGCTTAGTTTGGCCGTCAGAAATTAATGAAAGCCGCACTTTAGCACTGACAGACATACAAGAGTTCCATGTTCCCAGCTGACATCTTTTTCCCGTAAACAGTTCACATAAGTGTGTTTTTATTGTCAGTTTAGTTTGGTTTTGTTGTTGTTGTCGTTAGGTTAGGTTATAGGTACCGGCATCTGTTTGGCGTTTCACTTGTAATTAACTGGTTGGGGTTTGGCGTTTCACTTGACGGACTTTGGCCCAGTTGATGCTTTCCTGCGCGGCGTCGTGTGCCTCGAGCCAGCCTGCCAACAAGATGGCGTCACAGCCTACCTCCCGTAGTGCTAACTTTGGACCTAAATCACGGCCAAACGGTGCGTTTGCCCCAAAAATGGAAGAGGAAAACATTATTCAGCAGGTAATTCTTAGTTCATTAAAAAAAAAAGAAAAAAATCGGACGAGAGACACTTATTCTTCCCATGTTCCTTTTTATGGCACAAATCTAGTTTACCACAAACCGCCAAATTAAAAAAAAAAAAAAGACTTGCCTTACTGTTGTCGTAAGGCAGATTAAAGTTGATTCCAAGGTGCGGAAAGGAGGTTTAAGGCGAAAAAAAAAAAAAGACGCAAAAATCGCTTGTTTGTTCGCTTGTTTTTTTTTCGAGGCAGACGGCGCCGTGCAGGAAAGCATCAACTGGGCCAAAGTCCGTCAGGTGAAACGACAAACAGAAGCCGGTACCTGCCTAACCTAACCGACAATAACAACAAAACAAAACTAAACTGACAATAACAACCCACTTATCTGAACTGTTTACGGGAAAAAATATCAGCTGGGGCAAGAGCGCGGGGGCATGAGCGGGCTACCGTGCACAGCCCCGCGAGCGAAAACAAACACCGTATAAATGTACTGATTGTGGTAACGTACTGATGGGGTTTAAACTGTGTTCCGCGTCTCCCACAAAAAAAAGGAGACCATATAATGAGAGTATAGGGTAAGTACTAACAGAATTCAGAGCTTTTAGAAAATTGTGGTAAAGTGAACTTTAGCCATTTTTATTTCATTTTGAGGAACATAAAAAATTCAGTTTGACTTAAAAAATAGTTTGGTTCCACCTTTTTGATTTCCAAATAATACTTTTAAATTATAAAATTATTCATTTTTGGCCGCAGTGTAATTGGAATTTTGTTCTCTTCAGGCAAGGCTTTTTTTTTTAACTGGGCTTATCTTAGTAATTTTTTTTTTACTTGTTTTGGGAGGCGCAGCCCAATATTTTTATTCATGATGCAAATGTCTCTCTACCCCAGAACCAGAGTAAATAATAGTTAGGGGGGGGGGGGGAAAAACTAACCCCCACAAAAAAAAGCCACAAGGTTGTGAAATCGTTAAAAAACTTACTGAAAGCTTTTATTTTACTAAACCTTTTTTTACCATTTTAAGCATTTCTTATTCACGTAAAGTGGTGATACGTTTTCAGAGGACATAAAATCCCCCCTCCCCCCCCCCAACTTTTCTCACCCATTACCGGAAGCAAAATTTTTTTTTATTAAGTCATGTGAAAGGTTGCATAAGAAAGCCTAGACGTCAAAATTTGTTTTAAAAAATGCATTTAAACAAAATCATTTAGTCTATTGAATTGAAGTTTGCGAAATGGAACCAAGCTAATGTTTTTTTTTATGCTGCCCGAGATCAGTTTTGATTATCCCACACAGGCTTAATTTGAAACTATGAAACCACAAAACTGAAGCGTACGTAGGGCCCCCGCGCACTTGGTAACCAGGCCACTGCAGCCAATGAGAATGCTTACTGTATATGTAGCACCGTGCACTTGGCCGCAGTGGCCACTGGGATCCCGAGCGGCATGCAGGCGACCACAGGGCGACAATGCTTGCTACGTATTCATTTTTCACCACGTGATCGAGAATTATCAAGGGAAAACAGGGGTGGTCACAGAGGTGGAAAACAGTTTCTTGGCCACCTGGTGTGCGGGGGAACCCTTAATGTACACAAATGCACATTTTTGGTATGTGGGGGGGGGGGGGGGAGGCTTGAAAAACCTGAAGATACGAGTTCACAACAGGTATTGTCGTTGAATAATGACTATACTCGCACAGCAGGGTCACGCAATACCAAGTATCGTGCAATAGTCAATTACAGGCAAATTGTTAGTGGCTTTACTGCCACCTTCTGCAGGCCGAGCCCAGAATTCTGCTTGCAGAAGCTGATACAAGCGTCTTGTTTGTTGGAGCTGTTGCGAGCAGAACTCGAGGCTTGGCCAGAAGAAGGTGACAGTAAAAGGCCACTGGAAATTCGTCTGCAACTAAGTAGGGAAGCATTAGTTGATATTTGGTTGTGCTACACACCCTGCTGTGTGAGTATTATCCTAAAACCAAAGTAAAATGACGGTGATGTCAATCTATAAGAATGTTGACTATGCACTTGGAAAGTAAGTAGGAAATAAGCCAACAGCAAAAATGTACATAAAAGCTAACCTAGTGCAGTACATAGTGTAAGATTAAGCCACCTTTATTCACTATATAGGTTACTACTAGGATAGGCCGCCTTTATTCACTTGGAAAGTGACATTCCTCTGAACCAAAAACCAGCCCCCTTCAAATCGGCAGGTTGTCCTACCATGTAAGGTATTGTGGTATTTACAGCGGGGCAAGTACACACCAGCTGAGTCGCATCACTGGAAAGAACCATGAAAGCAAGCTATAGTGTCCGCGGCCTATCTTGAGTTCGCCGCGGAACGAACACAGATAATCGATTGTACGTTTTTGGTAGCGGAGTGCTTTGTTGATATCCAAAATGGTTACAAAAACAATGGCGGCCATCGACTAAAGCCTCCCCATCCAGGAAGACGTAGCCGCTCACAAAATACTTGCAGGACTCAAGATACGCCATGCACACAATAGATACATTTTACTTTTACACGTTGTAACGTGTCGTGTCGCTTCAAATTTTCTTCTGTCCTGTCAGGGTTTAATTCTTCATGTAGGTTATAACCGTTTAGCCGGTGCTACACCATACATCCATCACCGAATCCGCCGTCCGTCTCCTTCTCTGGCAAAACAGCATGTAAAAAATAGTGATACCTAGCAATACTTCTTCGCATATGATCGCCTGTTCGGCTGCCGACCTCCTCCATTATTCCCTCCTTCCACAGATAAAAGGAAAGGAGACGACCGGAATAAAACTATTTATTTAGCTACGCATTAACGAAAGGTTACTATTGGCAAAATTATGGCAGCGCTCAGGGCCGGCACTAGTGTTCTGTTGCCCAAGTTCGACAAGAAAAAGTGTGTACCCCCCCCCCCCCCCAAAAAAAAAAACTCTTTTTACCTTCACCTGTTTTATTCCGACATGGTCACGCCTACATCAATTTTTCTTGCTTTCAATCGGGCCCAACGTTCTATGACAGACTTGTAGTCACACTTTCTGGTTAGATCACGCTCAATCGAAGCAATGCTAAACCACTCATTAAACTACCGATAATAAAAACACCACTACAAGTTTAATTTCCATACAAATGCAACTTCAGTTTCTTATTTTGGGTTTCAACTACTGAGATTATCCAAAAAATTCTGTGCAGCAATGACAGTATTTTTACTCTTTTTCCTCCTTATGGCTTCAGTACATTCATCTTCTCAGTCAGATTTTGAGTTGGTCGTTGTAAAACTTAGAGCGTCGGAACTATCATGTGACCCATTTTCATTACAAACTGAGCAAATGGCTTTGCTTTTCTCACTAGGTTGTTGCTTTTGTCGCGCTAGGTACCACGTTTTGCAGGGAAGACGGTTTAGTTTCTTGCCGTAACAAAAGGCAATGGCAATGTAGAGGAATGGCACTCGGCGTGTCGCCGCAGTCGCCGTGAGGAGGTGGTGTTGGCCCGTTTGCGCATTGGTCACTCTCGACTTACTCACTGTTTCCTTTTGCGGAGGGTTGACCCTCCTGAATGTTATTGGTGTCGGCGGCCACTTACGGTCCGGCACTTCCTTGTTGATTGTTGCCATCTTGATGGTTTTCGTCGTCGTTTCCATCTTCCGCATGACATTGTGCGTCAATTGGGCGATAAGTCTGTCCTCCTGTCCGGTGTTTTTCAATTTTTGCAGGAGGTACAGCTGTATGACAAGATTTAGATTAGGGGTTTGAATAATATCTCTGTAATGTGTGGTGCAGTGGCAACCCGGACCACTGCACTGTGACTGAGGTTGGCGTAATGACCAAGCTGTCGACGCGCCATTAAGCCTCATCTGGGCCCCCCCCCCCCTTACAGAGGTCCGATACCGATATGGCAAAACACCGATAAATACACATTATACCGTACCAATATCGGACTATCCCTAAATGTTTGTGCTAACTTCTTTCCATTGTTGAAATAGATCAACGTTGCATTGTTAGAGCTCATTTCTAAGGCATTGGTAGGTCGAATGAGGCAAATATATTATGTAACAATGGTAAATCGTAACAATGAAGTTTACGCCCAGGAAAGAGCGCTGCATCTATGCTTGTGTAGCAAAGAAGTGTTCAAAATTCTATGTTCAATACTGTATATTGTACACGCACAGTAAAAAAACTGAGACTCGTCAGTCCAAACTAAAATACTCAACGTGAGACAAAGAGGGGGGGGGCCGCCCGAGTACGTGCGAGTAGAAGAGTGAGTATATCCACGCTCAATCGAGAGCAGTGCTAAACCACCCAGTCTTTCTTGCTTCATAGTGGTGAGGTGATAGTTTTTGATTATTTTTAATTTGCTGAAAGAGCGCTCGGCACTTTTGTTTTACGAAAAATTCGCCCCCTCTCCGATTCGCCCTGGTTGCACCGCACCTTCGCGGGGGGCGGGGCCCCCTTTCTGCCGGCCCTGGCAGCGCTTATCTTGCCGCATGGTTATGACCCGTTTCGAGCACCCAATGTGTCGAACACGAATTAGTTTGCTTGTCCTTGTTTCGAGCGTTGATGCATGCGTGAGTCAATTGCAACTTTATTTTCAGGTTCTCAAACAGTCCCAGAACACGCTAGTGTAGCTAAATTAACGAGTTCGGGCTGGAAGCATTCACTTCCTGGCACCAGCCGCTCTTAAATATTGTTTTAAATTTTTAAATGAACAAATTTTAAACAACGTTTAGGCAATAACAATGATAGGCACTGGCGTGGTTTTAAATTCCACCAGAAACGCAGTGCAAACTTTCTTTGTTTACGTGATCTGCGTTTGACTAGACAGTGACCGAAACACGTTATCGCCTGGTGCTGGACTGTTGCTAATACAACTCAGAACTCGACTCGCATTCCGTTCGAAACTTCCATCGAAGCGAAGTGGGTGCGACCTACATGTAAATGTGATTTAGTTTAAATCGGATGCTATTCACTTCATTTCGGAGTTGTCAGCCGTTTCGTAGAGAACTTCCCATTTAATGAGTATAAAATGCGGGATTATAGCTGTGCGTGCTCTGGAAGCTGGTAATATTTCAGAAATCTGTCCATATTTCGTTAAGTTATGATCGGCCGTGTGAGCTTCGGCCACCTTTCTGCCTTAAGCGCTACGAAAGAGTGCTATGCTTTGCATTTCGAGTACCTGACGACAACTGACGCAAAGTTAGACGAACGAAAATTAATATCTTCAAACGGAGATGCAAGAAAGTGCCCTCAAGCAGTGTACGTCGTCAGACGATGCCGTTGGTAACATTTGGACTGCACATCCCAACGAAATTATAAGTGACTATCGTACTAATTTGGAAGAAACTGGTTTGCACGTTGCGTGGATATACTCACTCTCTTCTACTCGCTCGTACCCCCCCCCCCCCCCCCCGTCTTTCTCTTACGTTGAGTATTTTAGTTTGGACTGACGAGTGTGTTTTTTACTGTGCGTGTACAATATACAGTATTGGACATAGAATTTTGAACACTTCTTTGCTACACAAGCATAGATGCAGCGCTTTTTCCTGGGCGTAAACTTCATTGTTACGATTTACCATTGTTACATAAGATATTTACCTCATTCGACCTACCAATGCCTTAGAAATGGGCTCTAACAATGCAACGTTGATCTATTTCAACAATGGAAAGAAGTTTGCACAAACATTTAGGGATAATCCGATATTGGTATCGGTATAATCTGTATTTATCGTTTTTTTTTTTGCCATATCGGTATCTGACCTTTGTAAGGCTACCGATACAGGTATTTGTTACGGCAAGAAACAGAACAGTCTTCCCTGCAAAACGTGATACCTAGCGTGGCAAAAGCAACAACCAAGTGAGAAAAGCAAAGCCATTTGCTCAGTTTGTAATGAAAATGTATCACATGATAGTTCCGACGCTCTTCAGTTTTACAACGACCAACTCAAAATCTGACTGAGAAGATGAATGTACTGAAGCCATAAGGAGAAAAAAGAGTAAAAATACTGTTATTGCTGAACAGAACGTCTTGGATAATCTCAGTAGTTGAAACCCAAAACAAGAAACTGAAGTTGCATTTGTGTGGAAATTTAACTTATAGTGGTGTTTTCTTTTTATTATCTGTATCGGCATTGGATACTCTCGGAACGGATCGGTTTACCCTTCATCGGTATCGGGTCGGATCAGTAAAAAGTCATATCGGCCGATCCCTACAAATTTTGGCATGTAACAGGAACGATCAATCCGTACACAGAATTCAGTACAACAGTTGAAGTGATCAAAATTTCTTGTCCAATACTGTACTTGCTTGTACAGTATTGGAATTGAAATTTGAACACTTCCGTTTCCTGTTAGATGCCAATGTTTGTGAAAACTTCTTTCCATTGTTGAAGTCGAACCTTGTTGGAGCACTTTTATAGGCTATGCATAGTTCGAATGAGGCATGTTTCTCACGTAACAGTGCTAAATCGTGACAATGGAGTTTCGTCCAGGAAAAAGTGCTGCATCAATGCGTGTTGGGCAAAGAAGTGTTCAAATTTTAATGTCCACAATACTGTACTTTTCAAGGTTTTTTAACTGCCTTTATTCAGCTTCTAAAAAGGCCCTTATTTATTGCTTGGCTTCGAAAAAAGACCCTGGTGTTATCCTTTCTATTAAGGTTTTTACGATGTTGACGTAAATCGAAAAAAGAAAGCCAGACGCACAGTGAAGATAAACACAACTTATATTTCGGCATCAGTTTGCGATGCCATCTTCAGAGTAAAAACAACTGCACTTCTATTCTATTCTTTCATTTACGTGCGTCAATGCGTTGCATTTTCGTTAAATTTCGTATCTGAAATAACAGTAAGATGAACAGTGCTATTACAACGTTTTAATTTTTAAAACGGGTATAATAAGTATGTTTCACACGTATGTACTTAAATGTATACACATCGTTATTTTATTGAATTTTAAACTAAAACATGATGGACCACCTTTTACATCACGTTCATTTGGCTAATTGCACTTGTTCCCATGACACCAAGGCAAAAGTTTTAATGTATGCCCCCCACGCACATTAGTTTGAAACTTCATTTATGTTAAGTAATAGTTATTGGTTAGAAGCGAGAGGTTATGGATTTTTAACCAACGGATGCGATTATTTGCCCTGCTCGAGTATGGAAAGGTCGAGGGCGTAGCCAGAGACATTTGCATACGAGAGCAGGGACAATAATCGCATCCGTTGGTTAAAAATCCATAACCTCTCGCTTCTAACATAACTGTTTTATACCACGGTTGGGGTGTCAAGCCAACTCGTATTAAAACGTGTTTGTGTTTTGTGAAAATTGCTTCAAGAAAACTTTGATCATCAGTATCCTCGATGTGAATGAAGGTTATACCATTTTAGTTTGTGGTGGGGAAGTGTGTGATAAGTGGACGAGTCAATTTCGCTCACACTTTGTGGCGGGAGGGGGTGGGGGGAGATAGACACAAGAGCCGGTTAGCATTACAAGCTTGGTTTACGCTGTAGCCTCTTCTTGTTTATCGAAGCGTTTATCGTGTTTGGAGCGAATAATTCGATATGTCAGACAGCAGGGATAAAGCTGGGACATTCTGGGAAGGTATGTAATTCATTTTGTACGTTTGCAGTTTAAGAATTGTTTAAAAAAAATAAGGTAATGGGTATCGGTATGAATGAAGTTCATTCCATTTCAGTTTGTGGAGGGAGGGAGTTAGGGGGTGGGAGGGAATAGGAGGTTCAGGGATAACGCGAGTGAACAAGCCTAGAGGGCCAGATATGTGAGAGTTTGCAGTAATAGGATTTCGTTCATTTTAAGTAGTTAGTTTTGTACGTTTTTTATTTCGTTACTTTTTTTTTTGCACGCTGTATTTGGTTTTGGTGTGTGCGTTCCCGATCGCGTGATCCGGAAGTGTCAAATTGTGGGTTATCAGCAAAAGTGTGGGTTATCGGCAAAAGTGTTGAGTAACTTGATAACCCCCACTTTTTGTGATGACGCACACTTCCGGTGTTGGTTAACGGGATTTAACCTACGGAAACTTAGCATGGCGTCGAGTTAGCGTGACGTCACAGGCGTGGTATAAGTAGTAGATATCCGTATATCCGTTATAATTGCTCGCGAGCGAGAAACGGCTAGTCCACTATCGAGGGGGTGGAGGGAAACACGAGTGGACGCAGCCCACAAGTGTCTCCCTCCAGCCCCGAGATAGTGGACTAGCCAGTCGAGCTCAAGAGCAATTATAACCGTTAAATCGACTACGACTCATGGATATGTATTTTGATGCTAAGGTGTGACGTCGAGCCAACATATCTAGTTATTTGAGATTTAAAAAAAATTTATTTGAAAATTTTATTTGTGAAACATGACGTAAATTCCTGAACTCAAACTTCCGGTTTAAATTTCCTGTCTGTGAAAGTCTCACGTTCGCGAGGACGTCCCTATATCCAGTCCCAGTCACCGACGTTTGTGTTTAAGGTAAAACCGTATTTCTTTTCTACTTTATTAGTTTAAATAAGATATAGCGTGTAAAATGCGCTATTCGCTTGAGTCTCCGTATGTTTTTAGGTGTGTTTGGAAGGTGTCAGTAGGCTAGTTTTCGTACCATCGGAACGAAAGGTTGTCGGGTTCGACTTGGACCATTCATTCATGGATAGGGGTGGGTAGGGGGCTAGCATAATAAGCGAGGTTTTTTTTTTCGTGTTAGTGTGGAAAATGTCGCCAGGTTACAAATGTGCTGTTGGCTTGAGTATCATATGTTTTTAGGTGTGTTTACAAGTGTCGGTAGCCTAGTTTGTTTTAAATTAAAAATTTTTCAAATTCGTGGACCGGCATAAGTAGCATCCTTTGCCCTGTCTGTTTCCAAATCACCTTCAACTTGGTTATTAAACCTGTTTTTATTATTTTTATTATAAAATTTGGCGATGCCATTGGGGACCATTGTCCCTGTAGGTCTAACCTTGGTGGTAAGGCATTCGTGACCCCAACCCAATACCATCTACCCTTCCTCTGTAGCTGGGCCGTCGTCCTCGTTTTAAACTGTTAAAATCCTAAACTTTTGTAATTTTTATTTTTTTGTTTTAACTTTGGATGGCAGTTTGTGGCCATCAGTTCCTTACCTTTCCAGTTGCGTTTGCAACAAACTTATTATTACCCCCCCCCCCCCAAAAGGTGGAATGGTGGTATCATGTGTTTCCATAAATGAGGTTAATAAATTTTGTGTAAGTGGATATAGACTACGCTTTAATAGATCTAATTTTATCCAACAAAATGAATGATGTCAACCTTTTCCAATTTTTCAATAACAGGGGCCAAAAGCTGCAAGAGGGAGGACGTCTTTTAGTAACTTCTGATGGAACACTCATCATCTCCAATGTTCGTCACTCCGATTCTGGGAATTACACCTGCCGCGTGTTTAACATCTATGCCACCGATGAAGTAACTCAGGAAGTTGTCGTTCGAGGTAGGTTGGGGACAAATGACATTACAATGACGTCGCACAAAAATGATGTCGTTATGGTTTCTATCAAAGCGTTAATACCTGAATTGACACTGTTCTAGAAAGTGCCACGTGTTAGTTAGGCCTGTATTAGGCCTACTTTTTGTTTGTTTTTGCGTTGGGTTTTCCTCCCAAGCGAACTTGTTTAGAAAAGCCAGACTTGGTTACAGATGCGCAGTAATTTTTTCACAACACAAAACGAACCTAAAATCGCAAGTAGAACCCATGACACCATTCAGAACCGATGTAATGAATCTGATGAAATCTCTCCATTGCATGACTACATATCAGATTCTTGCAGTCCCACGTTCAGCATCAATTAATTTGTGGTTTTGTAGGTTCAAGGTAAAGTACTCACTTCCTGACAGGAGCGAAACCAAACACACATAAAAATGGCAAGTTATATAATAATTTTCGACTAAAAAACGATGAAAATTTTATTAAAACAAGGTTACATGGTGTAGCAGCTCATTGATGCTCCGCGTATTGGATTCCAACCAACCACAGATTTCACCGTGTGAGGAGCAAAAGCTCCGCGTTTTTCTATGGTTATGGCTAAGCTCATAAACTGATCCGAATGCAGTTTGGCAGAAATATTATCTGAAATATGGCTGAACGATATAGCACTTGGTTTTAGACCAGTTAATGAGAATTCAAAATGGCGATCTACAATAGTATCCAATAACGGTTTTTTACGCGTTGCTTCAGAGTTACGCGGCCAAGCGCATGAACCTTTTCAAATGATATTTTGCAGGAAATTTTTGTGAACTACAGCTGAACGACATATGTACTTGGTTTTACAACAGTCACTAATAATCCCAAATGGCGGCTTAAAATGTCGTCCAAAAAAAAAACCTGTTTTGGACATATAACCTACTAATCATCCATCACACTGAACACACTCTAACTAGTTAAAATATTCAGAATAACCGATTCTTCTAGTAAGTTCCAATTCAACTTTTGCGCAAATTCACGCTGGAATTCCAAAATGGATTCCAAACAAAGGTTACAGCCAAACGCATCAACTGATGAAAATTAAGATTGATAGGAATATTTTTTGCAATATGGTTGAACGAGATCCGTAAATATTTTTATTTTGGAGGGCAGCAAGACATGTTTACTCTTCACAGAGGTACTAGTAAACATCCAAGTCATGTTTCTGTGAACAACTTAATATATGAAGTAGAGGTAGATAGATTCAGGAGAGTTTCGGACCATAGATTTTTTCTACAAGGGAGAAAATCACTAATGCAGTAACTAGTTCGTGTTGTATGATGTAGGGCGGGATAGATTCAAGAGAGTTGGGGACCTAGAATCATCCTGCAAGGGAGAAAATTGCTAATGCGGTAACTCATTTGTGTGATACGTTGTAGAGGTGGATAAGTTCAGGAGCGTTGGGAACCTAGAATTATCCTGCAAGGGAGAAAATTGCGAATGCGGTAACTCATTTGTGTGATACGTTGTAGAGGTGGGTAAGTTCAGGAGCGTTGGGAACCTATAATCATCCTGCAAGGGAGAAAATTGTGAATGCGGTAACTCATTTGTGTGATACGTTGTAGAGGTGGATAGGTTCAGGAGAGTTTGAGACAATAGAATCTTTCTAAAAGGGAGAAAATCACTATTTCAGTAACTAGTTCGTTTGATACGTTGTAGGCGTGGATAGGTTCAGGAGAAATTAGGACCTAGAATCATCCTGCAAGGTAGAAAATAATTAATTCAGGATTTAGTTCTTGTGGTATGATGTAGGGGTGAATAGGTTCAAGGGAGTTTGGGACCTAGAATCATCGTGCAAAAAAGAAAATCACAAATTCAGTAACTTTATAATTCGTATCTACAAGTTAGGGTTGGATAGGCTCTGACTAACAGGATCAGGCGAGTTTGAGACCACAGAATCCGTGCAAGGAAGAAAATTGCTAATTCAGGAACTAGTTCGTGTGTTATTCTGATGTCACCATGCTCTGGGGATAAATTACATAACAGTTTTGGTATTTTCTCCCAAGTGCCTAAGAATCGATATTCACTAACAAAAATTGAACGAAAAAGAAGCTAAAATATAAATCCTATTACATGAGATGCCATCCAATAATAATTCTTCAACGCACCACTTCTGTAGTTGAAATAATGTTGACATAATGCTATGCCTCTTTCCAACCCTTGACACCTCATACATTAAGTAATTATAAAAGAAAAAAACATTTATTCTCCAAAGTCGGCTGTTAGCTCATGAATAGAACATTACATGATATAGGGCCCGTATTCTGAACGCTGACTCAGTACTTGGCCCCAAGTACAACTCCTGAGCACAGATTGAAGTATGGAATCCATATTTCCAACGACAACTAGTACTTGACTTAAGCTATAGATCTCAAGTCATGCTTAGCCGAGCACGAGTTACAGAATACCGTTCCTAAGTTACTCAGAAATTTCCTATAAGCTTCTGTAGAAAAATATATAACACGTACATTCTCGACAAAATACGGTGCTAACTACACGTAAACACGCCTACGAGTTGGGAATCAAGAACAGTAATTTGTAAAGGCATTGGTGTTAACGCTATTGGTTTTATGAAAATAATAACCGAAAGAGCAAGAATGGAACAGCGATACCGAAAGTGAAAGTGTTACCGCCATCTGCCAACAAAATACGACACTATGCAAACGCCAAAATCTGCTTGCTATGCGTGCTTATTTTATGTAAGCATCCTTATATAATTCTTGTAATTAAATATAAATGCCTTTACACTGAACTAAAAGTTGAAATATTACGTCTTAGGGTAGAAAATAATTTGATCTGCATTAATGTAGGCCCGTGGATTTTATCTAGTGTCTTTATTCAAAACTTTCCTTTTTTCCTTATAAAACCTACATGCGAAACTCTGATATAAATACCGTTACTTAAACACACTCACAGGTATTCTTTTAACTAAGTTCGTTACACGTAAGAGGCATACAATTAAAAACTTAAGAATTGAACAATTACGAAATTATTTGATTGGTGCCTGCCTCCATGTTAGGTTTTCTGTATGACTCAGTTCTACAACATTAGTTCAAACGTATGAAAATAATGCAAACGCATTTTTTCCCCATTTTTGCCCATTGTATGAGGCGGTTTGGCACAGTCGCTGAAATCTACGTAAATTTTGAGAAAGCTATCGTCTGGGATGCACGAAAATAGTGATAGCATTTCTTTTCCTTTATAAAGAAGAAACACGAAAAAGAATCAACAGCAAGAAATATTACACAAAATTACAGCTTAGATTAAGCCAATACTGGTGCACAACAATTACGGGTGCAAACTTTTGAATGTTAAGCTATTTATTAGAAGTCTTTAATCAAATTTATACTATAGAGATGTGGATCATTGAAAAGACCTATGGAACTAAACACAAAAGTTAAGTGTTGGTTGATGACAACTTAAAAAGCTGTCGTATCATTTATACATTTTGTATTTACTTTTAATTCTTGAGAAGTTATGTTAATACAGATTTCCTTTTTATGCAATCTACGATATTGTGCTAAGATTGATTTTGTAGAATTGGCTTCATAGTGTTTATGTACGTATGTTATTGTTTACTATGGAAATAAAATTAAAAAAAAAAAGCAAACTGGTTGAAAAAACAAATGGCAAAAACGCCTTTATTCTCTTTGCGTTTGCCATCAGTATGTACCTTACGCATATAATTGCATACTACTTTGCTCTCTGTACTCCAACCAAAAGAAGACTTAGCAATTGTTATCTACCACATGACGCAATGACCACCGTACGGAAAGCCTGGTAATCGCCACCACAATTGCCCCTGTTATTATGTATGCTTGGGTTTGCACAGACACCAAGCAAGGTCCCCCTTCCAGGCACCCTTGCTGTGCTTCATGCTCAGTTGGCCTTAGACTTTACCGGGGGAACTGGCCCTGAGAACTGAGCCCCTTAATGACTTCTTGCCTTGATTTGGATGAGAGCAGTCAAGCTCAGCACTGCTCTGCCCTATTTGATTTATGCACTTTATGTTGAAGCCCTACATGATATTTGTGAAAGCAACCATTAACTGTCTTGACCGTACAGATAAGTGAACAGGTGTCTAATGAATGTATTGTATTTTTAGTTGTCTAAACCAGATAAGTAAACTGGTCAAAGAAAAGCCCAAGCCTAATTTAATTTATTGAAATCCTAATTTGCATGCCATTGAGTTTATTTGCCCTTGTAGAATAACTGTGTAGGTCCTTTATTTGTGGCCATTTTCTTAATTTACTCTGCAGTAACACTAACTGGATACTGTTATCCAGTCAATAATAACAGGGAATAGACCCAGAAAATAACAGGGTTATGGGTGCAGGACTCTGCCACTGTAAATGTGAATAGCCAGGACTCGCCCACTAAAAATAGGAACTCTTGGCTGCCATTGAAGGAACTGTAGGCCCTAATAATGCAGGAAGAACCCATTTGACTGTGACAAATGCGGCAAATCACAGTTAAGCACAGAGCCAAATATATTTCCTGCAGAGAATTTGGAAAGGCTCCAGCAGTGCTGTTTAATGGGTTAGTGACATTAACTTTAGACATTGTGGAGAAAACCCATAAAAGTGCTAAAAATGTGCTGCAGCGAATGGTATGCAATTAATTAGGCTTAAAATACAAGTGGGCAGTAACTAATAAGCATACTAGACTGACAGTAGCTGTGGTGAAGCCAAAGCCAGTGTGAGACCACTCAAGAGTAAGGAGTGTGGTAAAGACTTTAATGCATACTAGAGGCTTAGTATTAGCTCACACTGGGGAGAAACCATTCATCAGTCAGGAGTGTGGAACATTACCCAAGTGTTCAGTATGTATATTATAATTGTACCTGTGCAGGCATCCTGGGGAGAAAACCTATAAATGTTATGTATGTGGGAAAGCCTACATAAGTACTGCAGGCACACTACACTGCAGAGACACTTCAGAGAAAAACCATTTAACTGTTTTGAATGTGGAAAGCCCTTGATAGTATAGTAGTCACACAACACAGTGGGAAGACACACATGAGAGAAACCCATTTAACTGTAGTGAATGTGGTATAGACTGTCCATACCATAGGCTACCCATCCACACACACATGAGAGAAAGGCAGTACAAATGTAAAATATGTGGAACTGCTTGTATTTACTGCTAGTATTTAGGAATTATTGAAATTAAAGTCTGAATGTAAATTAAAGTAAACACATTCAAGATGAATTAAGGAGACATGTCAAGTGGATTAACTTTAAGATTCCCAAAGTTAAATAACACCAATTATCGGTCATGGTATTTTGACATGGTCATGTTTTTGAAAGAGCCCGGTTTATACGGCTTTGTTGACAGCAAAAATTTAGAAGTTTCCCGCTCACCAGAAAAGGAAGAAGCTCGTCCAGGTGCAACTTGACAGTGCAGATTCCGGGAATCTCGGGCAGTAGCAACGATCACATTGGAAATTAATGCCGATTTAAAGATTTTGATTTGAGCTTGCACTACCGCCAGAGATTAAGTTCTGTTTCAACCAAAATCCCGTGCATGCATAGGACACCTTAGGAAGGAGTTTGTGTTAATGAAAATGCAAACAGGTGAATCCATGGCTTAATATTTAGCAAGAATCCGGAATGCAGCCACCGATTTGGAGGATGCCGGCAAGACTATTGCAAAAGAGCAAGCCTACCAAATGATTTGTGGGTTACCAAGCGAATGGGATTATGTTGTTGAGCGTCTTTACGTTTTAGAAGATGACGAGTTTGAACCCAAAATAATTAAAAAAAAGCTGTTGACCGAATATGACGTCGGAACCCCACTATCCAAAGTCTACTTGATGCTGGTGATGAGGTACAGGCCATGCCAATGGGTTACAACCGACAACCCAGAAATGAGGATCAGAGGGATAGGGGTGGTCAACGCAACAGATGACGAGGAAGATCCAAGAGTCCATTTCGTCAGAAAACAAATGGAAGAAGAATAACCTATGTTTTTCCTGTGGAAAGGGAGAATATTTTGCCCGTGATTGTCAAGATTCTACCAACCATCCAGGATGGGCAGGAAGACGCAGAAGAGAAGATGATGGTCATGCTTACTTTATAGAAGCCAACCTTGCAGCGAAGACGAAGCATGCTGGCTACTTGATACCGCAGCGATTCATCATTTCTGCAACAACAAAGACTGGTTTACAACTTTTCGTCAAGTGAATAGTAACCCAGCAGTGCTAGCTGAAGGCACCTCGAAGATTTGTGGAATTGGTGATGTGACCTACGTTTCTACAGGAAAGGGAACACAGCCCATTACTTTGAAGGATGTAATGTACGCACGAAATATGAGGAGAAATTTGATCTAGGGATCGAAGATTGTCGAGCAAGGATGCAAGATTGCAACCCATAATCGAGGCCTCGTCGTACTTGATCCAAGAGGGACCATTGTAATGAAGGCACCATTCGAAGAAAGATTCTTCGTCATTAGAGGACGTGTCGTTCAGAAGACGTCCTTGAATTCATTGCAGCCAGATGAAGTGGACACGTCCTCTAATGACGAAGAATCTTTCTTCTAAAGGTGCCTTCATTACAATGGTCCCTTCTTGTGACGGAGCCCGTTATTTCATTTCGTTCATCAACGATTACTCGAAGGTGCTCAGTTTGCACCATGAAGACCAAAGACGAAGAGTATGCAAAGTTTCAAGAGTTTCTGGCTGCAGCGGAACGAGAAGCTGGAAGAAAATTACGTCGTTTGAGAACCGACAATGGTTTTGAATATTGTGCGGGATATTTTAACTAAGAGTTGACTCGTCTGGGAATACGAGCCGTACATACGAACGTTTACAGCCCGCAGATGAACGGTGTAGCTGAACGCCTGAACCGTACATTATTAGATGTCGTAAGAACAATGCTCGTATCGGCAAATCTCTCAGGAGAATTGTGGGCCGAGATGGTCCTCACAGCATCGTATATCAAGAACAGAGTGGCACATTCGGGACTGAATGGTGATATACCGAATGCATTATACTTCAAGAAGCAACCAAGTGTCGGATATTTGAGGAGAATTGGATCGTTGTGTTTCATGCACGATGACCGAGGATCACGCACTAAAATACAAGATCAAGATTGGGAGTCTTAGTAGGATATGCCATGAACCCCAGAGGCTACAGAGTTTGGTGTCCAGATGAAGGAAAGTTTGTTAGAGAAACACAAAGCGTCAGGTTTGACTAGAAGCGGAATGGCAGTGAAGTCTTGAGGAATGCACAAAAGACAGATCATGTGGACTTTCAGCCAGAAGTCGCACCAAATATGCCGAGTAGAACATACAACTTGCGTCCAAGACCTCAAGTGAATCCACAACTGAGACCCAATACTCAGCAGCAAGATCATGTCGTGGTCCAAATTGATGAAGATCCCATCGACCCAGTTGAAAGTGATCAGCTGTAACAGATCCGTCAATGAGACAGAGTGGCAAGATTTAAAGAGAAGCCAACTACCAGGGAGAGAGCGCTGATTCAAGTAGAAAAACCAACTACAATTCAAGTGATCCCCGTAATAAATATTGCGTGTTCCCAAGGACCTGCACCAGGATGGGAACGAGAGGTGGCAATCCGGCAACGACAAAGGCAAAGCTGATATTTATTATCGCTACGAGAGTGGCCCTCGCCAGAGATCGTTATGTAGGTCTTTATTGTGTCAAGCTACACCTTCGATTTGATGTTACTACATTTGATTTTAGTACCAAGAATCGAGTACCAGCTAAAGGAGAGCCGATCCTTCCAAAGACCCCACCGCAAACTGAAGCAGCAGAAGGTTAAATAGAGAGGGATAGCCCTGAATATAGAAGTACATCGGAGACCACTCCAACGTCCGATGCCAGACAATCAGAGACTACAACTGGTATGAAGAAGATTCTGATGCCGAGGAACCTGCACCACCTGGATTTGTTGGAAATCCTGAAGCCTTCTGTGCTGAAGTGAAGATGCCAGCCAGCTATGAAGAAGCCATCCAGTCGCCTGAAATGAAAGAATGGAAGCAGGCAATGAACGAGGAGATGGATACCCTGAAGACCAGTGGAGTATACACCTCAGTCCGTAAACCAGAGAACAAGAAGACCATAGGGTCAAGATGGGTCTACGCAGTGAAGCAGGACTCGACAGGGAAGACCGCCCGATTCTGAGCAGGACTCGTTGCTCAAGGCAACACGCAGCGAAAAGGTGTTGACTACTTAGAAACGTTCTCGCCAGTAATTTCATTCACGTTGGTGATATTCTTTTTCATGTTGTCGATCGTGTGTTGCGGATGGGTTAGTTGCCATTTGGACGTCAAGTGCGCGTATTTGTACGCCTCCTTAGATGAAGAATTCTACCTGCGACCAGTGCCAGGATACCAACAAGGAAGTAACGTAGCCTGGAGATTGCATAAAGCTTTGTATGGTCTACACCAATCTGGACAAAAAGTGGTTCGAAGAGCTGTACACCACATTTGCAGATCTGGGATTTGACAAGCTGTATGCAACCAATTGCATTTACACGTATAAGCGTCGTGCAGTAGTGCTTGTGTATGTTGATGACTTCGTCACCTTTGCGAAAGACAACAAGACGTTAGCAGAGATGATCGACATTCTTGCAGGAAAACATGAAGTTCAGAGCTTGGGAACGCTAAGAAGGTTCTTAGGCGTAGAGTTCGAAAACAAGAATGGAATTTGGACATTGCACCAGCGGAGCTACATAGAGGGTCTGACACGTCACTTTGGACTGGATAATTTGGCATCAGTGACTGTGCCTTTCGATGCAGGAGTTGTTTTGACTGCACAGAAGAATCCTGAGGGAGAACAGAATGACTCGACCAAGTATCTGTCACTCATCGGAGCCCTCCTGTTCGTAGCATCTCGGACGCGACCAGATATTTTGTTTTCCGTTATTGCTCTGTCGCATTCAATTAACCCAGGATTGGATCACTGGAAAATGGTACAACGTGTTCTCAAGTATGCGAACACGACGAAAGACCTTGGAATACGATGTGAACCCACATCAAAAGCCCCCGTATTGAAGTGTTATACGGACAGTTCATGGGCATCCAACGTCGACGACAAGAGATCATGGAGTGGCTATGTAGGATTTCTGTCTGGAATGCCATTCACATGAAGAGCGCAGAAACAGCGGCGCATTGCGCTATCCACAATGGAGGCCGAATTCGTAGGCCTATCCTCAACCATCATAGAAGTAATATGGTTGACGGCCATCTGCAAAGAAATGATATGAATTTCATTACAAGACCCCGAGGTAGTGTTGTGCGACAACGAAGCAGCGATTGCCTTTGCGAAAGACCACCGGGAACGTATGCAAACGAAGCATATAGATCTTAGGTACACGTTCGTCAGTGAACGAAGACTTGTGTTTATTGCAGTATGTGCCAAGTCGAGACAACGTGGCCGACATCTTCACAAAGCCATTGCCACGTGTGCCCTTTGAGAGGTTCCGCCACGCAGTAGTGCGCTGAACGAAGAGAGAAGCAAGACCTCGCCTTAGAGCCTGGCCATAAAGGGGTGGTGTGTTATGTACGCTTGGGTTATGCCCAGACACCAAGCAAGGTCCCCCTTCCAGGCATCCTTGCTGTGGTTATGCTCAGTTGGCCTTAGACGGATGTGAACAAGTGTCTTTATTGTATTTTTAGTTGCCCAAACCAGATAAGTGAACTGGACAAATAGAAGCCCAAGCCTAATTTAATTTATTGAAATCCTAATTTGCGTACCATTGAGTTTATTTGCCCTTGTAGAATAACTGTGTAGGTCCTTTATTTGTGGCTATTTTCTTAATTTACTCTGCAGTAACACTTACTGGGTACTGTTATCCAGTCAATCATAACAGGGTAATAGATCCAGAAAATAACAGCCCCGCCATATGTATGCCTGCAAAATGCACAACGGTGTACCAGTGAAGCCACTTCTTGCTTAAAGGGGGTACTTGAGCAATACCTCGTACCTTTTTCGAGATTCCGTGCTTGAAACTTTGAGCACTGGTTGAAGTCTTGAGTTTTCGTTCAGAATACCATTCTCAAGTACGGCTTTAAGTTACTCAGGATTGGAGTCAGTGCTCGAATTAAGTAAGGTTATAGAATACCATCGCATACTAAAGCACGTTCTTGAGTTCAAGTCAAGTACTAAGTAAGCATTCAGAATACGTACCTAAGCATCCATTCTGAACCGGGACACATCAGAACGTAGTTAACTATCCGAGGAACACCTCTATTATGTCTTTTTTTGTTGAGTTGCCACATATTTTCCGTCCATCATACAATTTACAGCTGAATTTTAACGTAATTTTTTTTTTACATTCTAGGTCCAGTAGTGAAGGAAGGTAAGTATGTTTTCTGCATAATAAGAACTTGAGTGTCCGTAACATTTTTTATTGTAAACATAATACAAAAATAAATGTACCAGGCACTTCTTTTTTCAACTGCGAAAGTAAGAATGAATACATTTTTAAAGTTAGGTCGAATACATACAGCATTTTTTTAAACGACAAAAAATTGAGCCAAGTTTTCCAAGAACTTAACAAGCAGGTAATGATTACAAGAATGTAACCAAAATGGACTCGCCTGCTGTTAAATAAATACGCAAACCTATTTCCGTTTTTGAAGTATAAACTCCTGCGTTTAGTATGGCTGTTGTGTAGAGCGTCGGCCATTGGGCTCAAAACGGTTTTTCATTGATAATTAGAAAACCTCAACATTTTCTCGTTAATAATTAGACTCCCTTCTACAGTTTTATTAATAATTAGACACACCTCATTTTTTCATTGATAATTGGCCTCCCTCCTCACCTTTTCATTGATAATTAGGCACCCTTTTCATAGTTTCGATGATAATTTGAAATCCTCCCCGCGTTTTCGTTGCTAACTAAACTCCTTCCTCATCGTTTCTGTCATAACTAAGACCCTCTCCTCAAATATTCGTTGATTCCCACCTCAACTTTTCAAAAAGCAGTCTCTTCAGCTTTAATTGAAAATCGGACCGCCTCCTCATTTTTTCCATTGACAATTAGACGCCCTCCTCATCTTTTCGTTTATAACGCAACTCCCTCTTCATATTTTTCAGCTCCTCCATCCTCCCCGAAGGTGAACGTTGTGTTCCGTACAGCGACTTCTATCAGTATCAAATGGAAAGTAGACGACGATGGAGGGGATGGAATTCAAGGTAATAACATTCACAGAGCAGTTGTATTGATGAACATTTGTATGTCTCAATTATTTCACCAATTAAGTCAATTGAGATCACTTTTTTGGGTTTACTGAGGCTGCATTAACGTGAAAAAGGTTCTAAAACGTCTGCTGATTTCACTGTATTCAATGAATTTTAAGTATTTTGGACTAAGTTGGGGTTTTGTTAGCTCTTTACTCCTTAAACCTCGACCTTTAGGGTAATTTAGCCCTCGATATACTTATGCAAAAATGTTGTTAAAGCTCAGGACTAACGTTAATCCTGGATGGATATCACCGCTTTTTACATCTCTGGGCTAACTACTCGGTATTAATTTAGTCCTCGACCTACAGACTAAATTTTGCTTAGCCCTCAACTTATTTCGTGATGGATATCACCATTTTCCCTTATTACCGAGCTTAACCCAAGGATTAAGTTTAAACCTCAACTTGACATACCCACCATTTGGGTCTCATGGGAAACGCCATGAACTATCCAGATACACATTTTTTTCACATTACAGCGAGACACCGTATGGATCTTACGGGCATTGTCTGAACACGGTTTTTACTGCTTAGTGAAAGCAAGAATTTATAGGGTTGGGGAGGAGAATTTGCAACTCTATAAAGTCACTATTGTAGCATCCTAGATCCATTCCAATTAGTTCCATCAGAGTTTTCAGAGGGCGCCACGTGTTCCTTCTGGTAATTTTTACTCATATTTCAGCCCAAATCGAACGTAAACTAAATTACAACTAAGCTAAACTAAATAATTAAATACAAGCTAATTTCGTTTAGGTTAGTTTAATTTTAGGCTTAAAACTGAGTAGAATTTCCCACATAAAACTCGTGGCGCCCTCTATAAACTCGGGCGGAACTAATTATAACGGATCTAAGACGTTTCAGTATGGGGTCTCAGTCACAAATTCTCCTCCCCATCCTATAAATTCTTGGTGAAAGTGAGATGTTTTCATGGCTGCTTGGCGTGTTGTAGTAATACAGATTTGTGTCCTTTAATACTACAGAATACACCCTGTACTACAAACAAGAAGGTCAAGACTGGACAGCGGTTCCCTGTAACTCAAATACAGACTCGTTTACAGTCACTGGTCTCCACTGTGGTTCGCCCTATCATCTGTACATGACTGCCAAGAATCGGCTAGGGAACAGCGAACCAAGCGAAGTAACAGTTACTAAGACTAAAGGCATGGGTAAGTTGGTGAAAAGATCTCCATGAAGAATGAAGTAGTTTTGTTTTCAGTACTTTAACCGCTGGTCATGTAAATTTGTCTACAATATAGATGTGTATTTTTTGCGCAAACTTAGTTTTTAGAAAAGATCATCGTTTTGTTTAGGATTGACACAGAATACATAGGCTATAAGCATTTTTTGACTTAATGTAGACCTTACTGAGGTATCCACAGAAAAAATATCCACAGAAAAAATATCCACAGAAAAAATATCCACAGAAAAAATATCCACAGAAAAAATATCCACAGAAAAAATATCCCCGGAAAAAATATCCCAAGGAAAAAAGTTACTTGTAACTTAACTATTTTGCTAAATTGTGCATTGTTCTTCAGTCATGTCGTCTACTTTCTGTTCATCATCATACTGTTGACGCATATATAATTTTTCAAGATCTTCAAGCGCTTGGCCAGATACGGAAATTCCAGGGCATTTCTAGGTTTTAAAGGATTCGCACGATCCCCGAATTGCCTGTAGAGCTGTGCTAAACATATTAAGACGATTGGTCTTTAAGTTAGGGATGTACTAAAAGTTTAGTTAGGTTAAGATATTAGATGGAGCACATGGCTCTCTGCCCTTAGTAGGCTTCAGTAACTGAATAAAGTAAACCGCTGTAAACAAAATTAGGTGCCCAATACGACTGAATGACTTGTTTAATTCTTTGATGCGTGCTTCGGGAGGTCAGTTGAATGATTGTTTCCAAAATCGAGTTCCATGGACTTTATTTTAACTTTGTAGGGGTTTTGGATAATTTATACAATTTTCTCTTTATTCTGTGGTTCTATTCTTAACAAACTGATGTCCTCGCCTTCCTAGTTTTAGTAGACCAAGCTAATAGTTCCAGTTTTGTTTGAGTCATTATTTCTATTGTGATTCAATTACCAAATAATTCAAAGTAAGATGGAAGTAAGAGGAAGTAAGAGGAAGTAAGAGGAAGTAAGAGGAAGTAAGCAGCACATTCCGGAGGCGGTAACTTAACTGCCTGTGAAATGGGCTATAGTTAATATCATGAAAAAAAAAAGGATGCAAACCAGTGCTGCCTGCGGGGAGGGGGGGGGGGTCCCGGTGGGGACAAACCCCCCCCCCCCTTTTTTTGGGGGGGGGGGGATATTGATATGTAACAACAACGCACCACCAATAACCACAAAATAGTATGACCCGTCAAGCCAACACAACACATAAATCCAGAAAAAAAAATGTTTTAGTTTATAATTTTATGCACGGATGAATTTTGATTGAAAACGAAACAACAGTAGATGCTGTTGCTGCACTGCTATTAGGGACTGGTCGTTATTTATTGCCGGGGGGTGGGGGATGAAGTTTTTGGATCCTACCGAGTGGGGGGGTCAAACATTTTTTAATCCTGTCAAGAGGGGAGGATCAAAAACACACTGACCAATTGGAAGAAAATTTCATTTTTGGATCTCAAAAATGGCGCTTTCAGCAGTCAAAATATCTAAAAATGCCTCAGACCCCCCCCCCCCCTTGATGTCAGTGTTACATGATTTTGAGGCTGTTAGTACCATCTGGAGGTGTAGTTTACACAAATAACTTTCTTGAAGTAATAAATAAGCCATAAATAAATCATGAAAATAATATGGCCCAAAAATGTGTGTGCGTGTGTACCATTTTAAACTGGGGGGGGGGGGGGACAATTTTATATTTGGGGGGGGGGGTAACCCCTCCCCTGACCCGGGGGGGGGATAGACATCACTGATGCAAACCTACAATGTTTAAACTACATCCTCATATTTGATAGCCAGATTGCATCAACGTTGAAGAAAAAAAGTAGAATAATTCACTAAGTGGGTTTTTTAAGTGTCTATTAGTACTAATAGTTTTAAACTTGGCATGGTGTTTAATTATTATATAGGAACCAAAGAAAAGCATAATGTTTAACAAGAATCTAGGTCAAATATGATAAGTAATTTCTCCTTAAGTCACGGAGTAATGAGAAAATCGCATGTAGTACCCTGACGCATTCTAGTAACTTTCTCAATGTGTCAACAAAGGTTTCCTGTGTGTTCCAAATTCTCATAAATTTATCAACCCTTATTCCACTTATTCTCCCCTATCTAGATGAACTTAACAAGTATTAAGTTCCTTGACATAAAAGAACCTACCCTTACTCACACATACTCCCCTTTCTAGATGAATTTCTTAATTAAACAAGCATTAAATTCCTTGACATAAAGGATCTGCCCCAGTTACATTTACTCTCTCCTTTCTAGATGAATATCTTGGGTGTGACGTAAAAGGATCCAGCCTTACTCACATTTACTCTCCCCCTGCTACAAGCATTTCTTAGACAAACAATTATTAAGTCCCGTGACGTAAAATGATCGACCCTTACTCACACTTGCTCTCTCCCTTGTAAATGCATTTCTCAACTAAACAAGTATTAATTTCCTTAAAGTAAAAAGACACCCTTAGTTACATGTACTCTCTCCCTTCTAAATGCATTTCTCAACTAAATGAGTATTAAATTCCTTGACATAAAAGGACATCCTTAATTATTTACTTTCTCCCTTTTAAATGCATTTCTCAACTAAAGTATTAAATTCCTTGTCGTAAAAGGACACCCTTAGTTACATTTACTCTCTCCTTTCTAATTGCATTTCTCAACGAAACAAGTATTAATTTCCTTGAAGTAAAAAAAAAAACACCCTTAGTTACACGTACTCTCCCTTTTAAATACATTTCTCAACTAAACAAGTATTAAATTCCTTGACATAAGAGGACACCCTTAGTTACTCGCTCTCTTCTAAATACATTTCTCAACTAAAGTATTAATTTCCTTGACGTAAAAGGATGCCCTTAGTTACTTTCTCCCTTCTAAATGCATTTCTTAACTAAACGAGTATTAAATTCCTTGACAAAAACTCTCGCCCTTCTAAATGCATTTCTCAACTAAAGTTTTAAATTCCTTGACGTAAAAGGATCCACCCTTAGTTACTTTCCTTTCTAGATGCATTTTTTAACTAAAGTATTAAGTTCCTAGACGTAACACATTCACGGTAATAAATTAAAAAAGGGTAATAGTTATAAAATCAGTTGAATAACGTCATGAAGGTTCCTCTTTAAAGAAGTTCATTGCGCTTCATTCTTCACATATTATTTTTTAATTAGCACTTCTTTTGTTTCAGCACCAGTGGTTCCAGAGCATGATAGGTTTCTGCGAGTTAATTCAACGACAGCATCGTTAGAATTTGCTACGTGGTTGGATGGCGGCTGCCCAATCCTTTATTTTGTCGTCGAGTACAAGCAAAAGGAAGATGGTGATTGGTTCGTCGTATCGAATGATCTTGAGCCAAGAAAAGATCGTCTGGTTATTGATGGTCTAACCCCAGGAACACGGTACAACCTTAGGGTGACAGCTTTCAATGACGCTGGGTCAAGCACAATAGAATACGAATTTCAAACTAATCCCCTAGCATACGGTAAGAAGACTTTTTTTTATTCCATTGGTTGTCAAAGAGATGTAATTGCATTCACAGTACCACGCTAGAGGTGAAATTCTTGGACCGTCTCAAGACTTTACTACTGCAGAAAGCATTTGCCGAGAATGTTTTCGTATCAAGAACGGCCTAGTTCTATTCATAAAAGATGCGGCCTGAGCTGGCTATAGATGACAAGGAAGCCACGAATGCCACCCCCCCCAAGCAGAGAGGCCCCCCCCCCCCCCAAAACAGTCTCAAATCCAACCACCTGTAAAAAAAAACTATGCCTCTTTCAAAAGCAACATTCTTCCGACTTCACTCATTTATCACAAACGCTTCAGAAAAGCATTAGAGTTAATGGCTGTGCAGTGTATTTATTTATTTCTTTATCATACATATAATACGCCAGCAACAGCACAGCAACTTCCAACCAAGACTACTTACCCCCAGCAATGAAAGAGGGCAAGCGGGTTCATTCGTTCTTGGGATGGTAGCAATGAAAAAGGGCCCGCTGTTTTTTTTTAGCTGTCAATGTGAACGGTATTGTCGATGCCCTGTAACAATCAGTAACAAACGCTATTTCATTCTTCCCACAGCAGCAAAAAAGGCGAGCCCTATCACTATTCGGTAACAAACGAAATATTACGTCTTCTGTATAATACGTATGCCAACGCCATTTGTCATCGCTTTGCGTCAATACATGTCGGCACAACTGGGAACAAATGTCATCAAACTCTGAACGGAACTTGAAAATTAAATAAATACGGATGCAAACCTATTTACGTTGCCTTTTGGACTTAAATGTCAGACTGCCTGAGTGGGGAATCGAACCCACGACCTTTGAAACCAAAGGCCAAAGTCCTACCACTCGGCCATACTGACATGTCAGTATAGCTGTATGGCTGAGTGGTAGGATTTCAGCCGTTGGTTTAAAAGGTCGTGGGTTCGATTCCCCAATCAGGCAATCTGACATTCAAGTCTAAAAGGCAACGTAAATAAGTTTGCATCCGTATTTATTTAACACTTATCGAGCCTAATTGGCTTTCTGTCTGGTTTGTAAACTTGGAAATTGTACTGTTACGTCGTTTCACTGGTGGTCTGTTTCCTTTTTTTAACCCTATTTAGCTATACAGTACACAATTTTCGCTCATATTCAATCCGTTAGCACTAGGACCTGTCATTTTTGACGGGTTTTCAGCTATTTTATTTATAATTTGTAACTACGAAATAGTAGGCGCTACTAGGCTTTGAACCGTTCTGCTGTGCCACAATGTGCACGTGTGGGCCATTGTCACAGGCTCAACAGAGTTTATATCGGATAAACATTGAAAACCTTGTGCATTGCTCACGAGTACCGGGAATTGTTATTATTTAGGAATGCCCGCGGTTGCTAATGCTTTTAATCCACATTTGCTAATTGTACTCTATGCTCACTCTATTGGCGTCGTTACGGGCTTCACGTAGTTTATTGGATCATCAGAACTTCACAAAATTGATGTAGTGATTATTTTATACAACCCAATGGCAATTGTCGCTCACAGTTCGTTCATCACATTCCTCAGCAAGCTTGCATTTCACCTACATTATTCAAAACGTACGATTTGTGGGTTTGTTTGCATGTTTTTGCACCTACTCTTCCGGAAGTAAGGCCTCTGCGAAGGTGACAGTAGCGCGAACTGAGAAATTGAGAGAGCAAAGTGAGAAAAGGTATACCGTACGTGGAAATCGCTAGCTTTCCTCGCTCAATCTACGCACTCTGGGCTTCAGATGTTTATGGGTGTGAATGTTTGACAACTCTTTAAAACCTGTAGGTCTGCTTTCCGTACGTCTAGCTGGTTGCCAGAAAACCTATGTGTTTTAGTTGCTGATACTATAGTTTGTTTCACATTGTGTTTTCAGGAAACTGACTGTACAACGCTACGTTCCTACCACAACGAGTGCAAAAACACGCAAATATCTCACTCGTAGACACTAACAGTATGTAAAGTTGTGATAAGCCACATGTTTTTGCACTCGTGGTGCGAGGAAACGTGGCATCATACAATCAAGTTTCCTGCAAACATTATGTGGAACAGTTTATGGGCATGATGAAAATTATATCGTCCTTTTAGGTTTCGTTTTTTTCTCACAACTACGTTTCTGTCTTATAAGTTTTCCTGAACAGTGACTTTGCATGATCGAATTTTGACGTCATGGCCAGTGAAATTTATCAGAAATCAATATAAAACACCTGAAAGCACGCGCGTGTTTTAGTTATCTGTGGGAAGTCACTGACGAACAAGGGGGCTGGCCCGCAGGCATATTTTTTTCGTAAACAATTCAGGTAGGTGGGCTGGATCTTGCTACAAAACTTTGTTACTTAGCACCCACTAGTGGTGATTATGTGTAAACTGACTGTATTACTGATCTTTTTTTTTTATTTATTTTTTTATTTAAAATTTTTTATAGATGATACGAAGTACCGGAGTACTTGTTTGTACCAGCGACAAGTTATCTATGTCAATTGTTGTTGTTGCTGGTACAAACAAGTACTCTGGTTCTTCGTATCATCTATAAAAAATTTTAAATAAAAAAAATAATGTATAATACAAATACAAACAACATAAAGTAAGGGAAAAAAAACTCTTCCCAACAAAACAATCAATCTAAATGTGTAGCCATGTACTTAGTTGTTATATTGCTTATTTAGGAGGAAGGTTTTGACTTTAAATTTTAGTTGAATAAAGGATGTAATATTTCTGAAGTCTTTCGGAAGCTGATTTAAAATTAATGGAACATAATAAATCTGTAGATTTTGCCCATACTTATTTCTCGATAATGGAAGTTTTTTTAATGGAGGTATCCCGCAATTTACTGTTTGATTTTATTTCTAATAACCCTTTCGTTTTCATAATAATTTTTCATTATCACAGTATTGGCCTGTAACGATGTGATATCTAAAAGATTTAAATTTTGTTTAATATTTTTAATTTTTAATTTTTTCATTTTATCTTGAAACGGTGTATGAATTATTTTATATTGAGCTTTCTTTTGGTGGATTGTTGTATTTGCAGTGCTGTATACTTCAATGCCATATCTTAAATTTGATTCAACTAAGGCAGTGTAGATCAATTTTTTATTTTGGAAATTTAGAATTTTTCGCAGGTAATATAATGTAGGCATTAATTGTCTTATTTTCTTAACTCATTTGTGTGGACTTCAGGTTTCCAATTTTTGTCAAGCCAAAACCCCAGATATTTGGCCGAGTGTACTTTTTGAAGAGGTAGGCTAATCTTAAGTTCCTTATCTTTTTGGTTGCAGTACAGCAGAATGTTTAAATTTTTGTTAATTTTCATTTTAGTTGTAATTTCCAAAACGACAGTTTTATCCTTGTTTATGTAAACTTCATTTTCCCAACACCACTTCTGGATAGCATCAAAATTTCTCTGCAATATTTGGATCATTCTTTCATAATTAAAATGGCTAGTAAATAGACAGATATCATCTGCAAACAAAATTAACTGGTTCCCTTCTTTGTCACTATCATTTATATAAATTAAAAATAGTAATGGTCCCAAAACAGAACCCTGTGGGCTTATTCCCTTTCAGTCGCTATGTTTGTTGCCAATTTTGGTTACACTTGTCCTATCTGTTAGATAACTTTTCAGAATGCCAAACATTTTCCCTCTGATCCCGTATTTTTCTAGTTAAGTGAGTAGTATGTGTCTATCTATGGAATCAAAAGCTTTCTGCAGATCAATGAATATTGCCCCAACATATTTGTTATTTAAAGCCTCAGACACTTCATCATTCAGAAATTTTAAAGCTTCTGCAGTTCCTTTATTTTTTTGAAACCCGTATTGTTTTTCTGTTATAAAATTTTGTAAAAACCTTGAAGTCTTATAGCAAAAAACTTTTCCATTACTTTATTAATGGATGGCAAGATAGCTATCGGTCGGTAATTTTCACATTATCCTTGTTACCTTTTTATAAATGGGTCGCAAAATTTGTTTCTTTAATTTGTCAGGCCAAATTTCAGTGTCGATTATTGATCTAATTAAGATGCACATAAATTTTGCACTGTTTCCTGAAGTCAGTTTAAAGTTTTCAAGCAGAAAACCATCTCATCCCAATGCTTTTGTAGCTTGGATTTCCCCAAGAAAGCTTATAATCTCTAATTCATTAGAATAATCAATAAATATAGTTTCATTTAGCTTCCCACCTTGGTTTGAACTAATTTTTTTTGTTTTTGGTTTTTCCTGTTGTGTAACGTATTTAGTTTGTCTGCTTGATTTACAAAGGTTTCATTAAATTTGTTAGCTATTTTCATTACGTCTTTTGATTTAAAGTGCTTTTTAATGTCATCATCTATGCCATTTTCTCTTTTACCAGTTATTTTATTTATAGTAGTCCACACATGCTTTTCTTTTTCTTTCTTTGAAATTATATTTTTGTAAAAATTTTGTTTGTCTTGTTTTAGCTTCTGTGTAACTTCTTTTTTTAGTTGCTTATACTCAGATTTAAGGTTTTCGTTTGCCACCTTTTGCGTTTTTAATCTTCTCCACAATTTGTTTTTGTTGTCAATTAAGTTAATAGTATTTTCAGTAACCCAAGACTTTAGTTTGCATTTTTTTCTTACTGTTTCTGTTTCTTAGAGATTTTCACACTTTCATTATAAATTTTACAAACATTTTTTTCAATTTCATCATAAATAATATTTGGGTCATTTAAATTTTTTAAATAGTTCCATTCAACCTTTTCAAGGGCCTCCACAATTTTTTATTATCATAATATACTTTTTAACAGTTACTACTTTTTCAATTTTTCTATTTTCCAGTTGTAGGAGTAAGGGCTCATTTATGCAACGACAGTTTTCTCGCTCACTAGCTTTTACTTGATCAATATTAAATCGGATGGCTGCTTCTCACCTTTACCCGAGTATGCGGCTTTCGAGTTGTCTATGCGTATTAGTAACTATGGCAACGACGCAGACGCAAATCTCCTCGTGCCTTGTGACACGGTGTACGATGCGTGCAACATTTGAGCGTCGATTTACGACAAGAAAACAATTTTTACTGCAGTACAAGACGACGGACTGCTTTTTGTATGCCGGCATTCGATGGTTTGGCTTCGATTCGATAGTCACGAAATGGACGCCATGTTGGATTTTGAATTCTCGCTGCGAGAAGCTATTTATTCTACCGACGTTTGATCATTGCTAGATGCTGTTCTCTGAGGGAGAATAGCAAATTTTGGAAATAGCGTGAAATGACAACAATCTTGTAGCAGTGTTTAAAATTACTGTAGCACTTCTTTATCCGTGTTATTTATAATACATACAATTTATTTATTACCGCATTCATTTAGTAGCAACCGGAAACTAATTATAAATAAATAACGGTTGACTAGCAAATAGCTTTCGGCGAGCGAGAAGGCCTTTTTGCATGAACGCGCCCTAATGCCGTGAAGTAGTGATCAGCGATTTTTACACAGATTGTTAACCCTTTACTTATTAATTTTTTTGTTTTGCATAGGGCATGATCAATACAGGATTCAACAATTTCGGTTTTTTTAATTTCTTGCCTGGTCACTGTTTTAATTTTTTTTTCATAGCCAAGCTGAGCCACATTTGTTTCATAAGTTTCACATCTATTATTTTTTTTTTGATGTGGCTTACTTTCTAATATGTCAATGTTCATGTCTCCCAAGAAAACATTTTCATTTATCATATTTTATTAATAATTTTTTTAAATGCTTTATAAATCTTTTTTATGCGTTTTTGGTTGCCTATAAATTAACAAAATCACAAGTTTGTTACCTTGCTAATTTGTTTCTGTTATCAGGTAGTCATTTGCGGCAATTTTTGTTTTTGTATAAGAACATGCATACTTTTTTTTTACTATAAACCATTACCCCCACCTCCCAATTTGGTTTCTTCCCTGGTTATGAATGATTGCTCATAATGCTGCATCTGATACAAATCAACTTCGTTTTCTTTCATGTCAATTTCAGTTGGAAGAATGAAGTCCCAGTCAACTTGCATTAATTCGAGCTCATGATTTAACAAATTCCAGTTTTTGCGGTCGAGGCTTCGAATGTTAACCTGTAGCACCTTACATGAATCTGTTTACACTGAACTTATTCTGCATCAAAATCTGTCGCACAGAGGGAGATTCTTCACTCGCCAAGTTTACCTCAA
>JAHWFP010014065.1:10839-30358 GCA_023313725.1 Lithobius niger
CAAATTTCTCCAGGATTGGATTTGTGGCCTTGGTGGTGGTGGGGGGAAGAGAAAGTTTAAACTCTTCTTAAATAAAAAAAATAAATAATAGTAGAATATACTTATTAATTTATAAAGTATCATAAGTAGGCCTACAAAGTCCATTTGTTTTGTGTTTCGCTAAATTGTTACGCAAATTAGTGGCCGAACGATCAAAGCGAGCAACGTCAAATACTGACTGAATTTGAATTGTGTGTGTATGTTTGTCTGTGACTGTGTTTATTTGCTTGAGACACGATAATGTTCGCAATTTTTTTTCCGTTTTAGTCATTGAAATTTCATGACAAAGGAGCTTCGATGCGTGAAATTCAAGAGATCGAATATATTTTTTTTATATATTAGGGTTTCTGTTGGAAGCTAAGCCGATTTTTATTACAGGGTTCGTTCATAACAAACGAAACCATTTTCAAGATCTTTTCAAGGCCTTTCAAGGCTAACTTACAACCAATTTTAAGTATCTTTGCGCAGTCGACTCTCAAAATTGCCATTTAAATTCCAGTATTTTGGGCAGACGTCAACATTGGCATTATTGTGCTCTAAGTTTGCAGTAGGTAGCTAAACAGTCGTAAACAATGATGAACATTATGTCCTCCCTTCCTCCCCCAATGGACAAGGAGGAAGAAGGAATACACAAAATAACAGATAGTGGAACTGATTTGCTCAGCTGCCCCTTCTGGCAGAAATTGCTTGCACTGCAAGGCATCTCTCTTTTTCTGTCGCCAGTCCAATCCGTGTATAGTAGAAATGAATTCGTCTGACAAACCATTTCTACTCATTTATTTAATTTTACGCCTCAATTAGTACTAAAACAACAATGTAGTACACAAAGTAACTGTTTCACAAAATTCAAGGCCGTTTCAAGGTTCTGACAACAAAAATCCCAATTTTCAAGGTTTTTCAAGCCTTGAATCGTCGGTTTTCAAATGTAAGGCTTTTCAAGGAATTCAAGGCCGTGTACGAACCCTGTAAATTAATGTTAGTGGCGGCTAGGGAACCCAATCTATAAAGCTAGTGGCCCCGAGCCACAACATGCACAACACACATGCAGTCATTTGCCGTAAATACCATAGTGAAAGTTCTTTTACCGCAAAGAATGCAGAAAATGATTACCAATGGAGAGAAAAAAAAAACTATACAACCAATTTCAGGTTTTGAAACAACGCAGTCCCTCTTTTTAACTTTTTTACAGTAGCAACGCACACGTGACACAGGAATCGCTATCCAAATGTGCTCGTAAAGACGGCCTCCGGACTCGTTCGCTTATATATCGCTATTCGCCTGCATTGTTCGGTTCGGTGTTCGCTGTTTCATATGCAGGAATTGCTGTGTAAGGGCGCGTTTACGGAACGACTCGCTTTTACCTTCTCGCAGCTAGAATTAATCACGACGACAGAGATGTCGTTGCCACGGTAACAACACTGCCTGGATTAGCTAAGTCCGACGTCGTTTGCGTAATTCCTTGCAGGCTTACAATTCGTGCCAATAAGATAAAGAATTCTTTCTGACAAAATAATTTTCCAAGCCGCTTTTGCGCTCACGTTACTGCCTATTTTCGTTACGAGACGGTAGAGCTTAAACTGCCGCCATGATGATTTCTAGCTTTTAGCTGCTAGAATGCAAAGGCGAATCGTTGCATAAGCGCGTCCTATAAGAAGCATTTATACGCAACGAGACTTTCTCACTCGGGCCGAACGCTATTTGCTAGTCAACCGTTAATTATTTATAACGATCAGTTTTCACTTTCTACTAAATAAATTCGGTTTTACAAAACAAATTAAATGTATTGTAAAATTTTAACAACGGGGATAAAGAACAAAGTGCTACAGCAATTTCAAACTTCGTTGTCATTTCATGCTATTTCGAAAATTTGCTTCTACACGAACGTTAAATTTTATTTTAAGTATGTTCTTTCTGTGACCACGACAAGCATCCATCCTCCGTTAAGTGATTTATAGCTGCCATTCAATCATGCTTTCCTGTGACGGCGTCAGGACTGAATTTTTTTTTTTTTTGGGGGGGGGGGGGAGCGGCTGAGGGCACATCTGGAAAAAGAGTGGGCCAGGGACTTTTTTTTCAAGGCAGCCGCATCAGGCACTTACTAAAACGTAACGTAAGCATCAACGCAGCCCAATTTTTTTGTAAAATACGCCCCATAGAAACACAAAGCAAATTATTGCAGTTGGTACAAAAATGAATAATTAAATAAATTAAAACAAATAAGTAAAATAAAATAAAAGCTCAGTTTATTCAGCAGATGTCACGTGAATTTTTTTATTTTTTTTTTTTTTTGGGGGGGGGGGGAGTCGTGGCCACCCTGGTCCATCCCTAGCGTCGTCACTCATGCTTTCTGAAGTGAAAAAACCGTAGAATCCACCAGGAACACGGTGACCGCAATGTTGCAGTCGGGCGGGAGAATGGGGGAGGGGGGAGGAAGCAGGACAGAAAGCCTCAGTTCAGGTATAACGACGCTAAGACACTTTACAACGCTATCCAAAAATTGGGCACTTCCTTGTATCGTGCTCTTTTACTAGCAACCAGAGACACAGGTTTGGAAACGACAACAGACAAATCCTTACTCTGTTGCTAGGCAGAATCGCTAGTTACTGCACATCGTTTACTAACCACCAATCAATACAATACACGGCCAAAGCGAGCTTGAGGGGCCGAAAGGGAAAAATGTGAAGTTACTTCATGTGAAGCATGTCATAAGCTTTTTTTCCAGGTTTGTTACTGGAAGCATTCACAACATGGTGAGGAAGATTGTTCCATTCATTAACCGCCCTTCTGGCGAAAGTAAACTTTCCGATGTCAGTTCGAGGACGTGGCAGTAGCAATTTTTTATTGTGATCCCTGGTGGTGCTGTCGATGGTAGCAGGCGTGAAGAGGTTAGAATCAAGCGAATTGTTGCGGCCAATAATCTGGAACATCAGCAGAAGGTGTCCTCTAAGACGGCGCTCAGCAAGGTTGGTCCGATCGAGGCGATATCGGCGCTCAGGGTAGGAGAAGTTGCGCCGGCCAGGAATCAGCTTGGTGGCACGTCTCTGAACAGTTTCTAAAAGTTGTTGGTCTTTAACAAGATGGGGGTTCCAGACCTGCACACAGGATTCAATGTGCGGGCGCACAAAGGACTTAAAGAGCAGCAAAAGTGTGTTGCTACTGAAGAAAGTGAAATGAGATCTCAACATACCTAAGGCTGCGTTAGCTCGTTTAGCAGCACACTGGACACTAAGTTTTGAGGTCGGCACCTAACGAATGTGCCCTTCCCCTCACTTCTCCATGTCCGGGTTTCCATAAATATCGGACCCAAAAATGATGGGACGGGAGACTGGAAAGAACCTTCGTAACTGGAAGTTGGGACTTCCAGTGGTGGAAATGTTAGGCAGGCTGACACGGCTCAACGCTGATGTCCCTCGATTTGTCGCACTGACTCCTCTACTTTGATAGCGTTGTAGCCTGATGAAAATCCGCTCGGTTTCTGATTGTTGTTCGGTTGCTGCAGTTGTGTGTTCTGTGTTGGGCTAGGTTTGGTCAGTTCACTTGACTCGAATTTCACCACGTAGGCAGCAGTATGGGTTTCCAGCATGGAACGAGTTTCAGACGCTACGACGAACTGTAAAAGGACGTCAAAGTGTGTTTACGCAGCGACCTCGCTTCTCACGTCTCATTCGGGCAGCTATAGACGCTAGAAATGCTCAGAACCTGCATTTCGGGAATGCTAAATGAACAATTTTTTTAGTTATACCTAATAATAAAGCCAAACTTGGCTTTTAACCAGTCAAAATAATGTACACTGGATTAGTTGCAAACGTGGAATACCAGGGGATTAACACCGGATTACCAGTTAGTATATTAACTATCACTACATGTCCACATGAAAGCATTTCAACAATACGCTTTAACATGCACGTGAAAAACGACACCTGTTTATAAGACGCAAGGTGCAAGTGATTAGGGCCATTCCAATAAGGAATATGATTCATGCCCTCTCTTGGGCAAATAGTGGACACGTCCCACGCTGCTCTACTCTTGCATGTAGTAAACTGGGTCAGCCGAACGCATGCAAGTTCTTAGTAGTCTTCCTAGTCAAGTACACTTATTTTCAGTTTATTTACCTAAAATTTGAGTGGCACCAGAACAAATTACGTGGACGCAGTAAGCATGTGTCCGCCGTCTTTACCAGGCCTGCTCCAGCATATCAATGCGATTACGAGTGTTTACATGAAGACGATGCGTATCCGACTCCCAAACCACCTCTGCTAAGCGATTTGGGTTTTGCATCACCAGGGTGAGAGAATGCGCCACGAACGGGTGTTTACAAGACCCACAGAGTCGACAAGCACGCAATGCGCATCCCTCTGAAGTGCTTCGAAGTGATCATGTAAACGTAGTGACTGATTAACACTGAGGTTCACTGCAGTACTAAATGATTACTTCGAATTACTTGATTAATACATGGCATACATTAGATTACTGGATTAACTTTCAGATTGCCACAGTTTTTTTTCTGAGTTTCCTACATATTGGATTACCTGGAAATACCGCGATTATTGAAGATTACCATAGAATACCAAATTATGGGAATAAAGGGAATTAGTAGGAGCGCCGAATAGTTACCAAGGAATACTGGTGGCTACTGGACCTCAGTACTGTGGACAGTGAAAATTTATTAAAAGTTTTAAGCTAAAAAATATTTTCAGCATTTTTAGTAATTTAAATTTTTTGTGGTTTTATTTTTTCTCGGAGTTTTTGTTTCTTTGTAACATGTTTATTTATTTTCATTAGATGTGACGGGCTCTACCGTTTGCATCGTTACAACGTGTTAATTGTTGTCGTATCGTTTATACGTTGCTAAGCTTCTGGGTTGGCACAACTGTTTTTTCTTGGAGTAAACAGCAATGGCTTGCTAGTTGAACTGTACATTTTGGAGGTAAATCGTAGATTAGGCCACCCACACACTGAGCGACTTGGCCGCGCGGCCAGGTCGCTGCAGCCAATGAGAATGCTTACCGTTTATGTAAAACCACGCACTAATCATTTTCATTGGCTGCAGCAACCTGGCCGCGCGGCCAAGTTGCTCAGTGCGCGGGCGCCCTTAAACCTTAATGGTTTACGCCTGGGCCTCTTAGATAAATAAAGGTTCATACGCAATGTTGTGACTACAAATCTGAGTCACCGTGTATATATGCTGCCTTCCCAGTTTGCACTCTGAACCCCCGCATCATTATTGTTATATTTTTTATACTGCGATGTACATTACGTGATAGTGTGCATCTTTGGTCATCGTGGTTCCTCTTGTGTTTGTATTGCATTCTTGTGTTTAGATCTTTTGTTTTTACGCATGTCTGTATTTGTTGCATAAGTCGACATACGTAGTTATTGTGTTTTTGCTAGTTACTTTTTCGTATGGTAGCCATCACACCACAAGTGAGCCCTCGTAGGGTGAGAGCACATAGGGCGTATGTGTTTACCAGACGCAATAAACCAATTCACTTACAGAAAAAAGAAAATTACCAAGCATTTTGTACATGGGATTACCAAAGTTGATACCCTCTTGCAAGAATGCAAAGTAATTTGTCCACGGGGCTGTTAGGTTCCCGTTTATGTCTCCCCTCCTCTCCCCCCCCCCCCCAAAAAAAAAGTAAAGTCGTGGATGATCATTAACGTCGTTCTTTTGCTGGTGAAATGTGGCGAATGAGATAAACAGAATGTTATCGTTTTTTTATGAACGGAAACTTTACAAAAACGCATGCTTACCCTGATTAGCCTAAGAGTTGCAACAAGTAATGTCCTCGAGCGAAGCGGGACGACGCCGAATGAGCGACCGACTCGGGTATGGTTATTATTAAAAGCGTCTTGAGACAAGACCAAGATACGAGTTAGAAATAAGGAGACTATAGACTGAGACTAAGCCTGGTCCCGTCTGGCCGAATTCCTAGTGTTGGAAATTGCGTATTCCTAATCTCGCAAAGTCCTACAGATTAAAAAAATCTGGACTAAAACTTTGTTGAAGCGTTTCCGAGTTTTATTACTGTTGGTAGCGGCCGGAATTTTATCCATGATTCCGACGTGCTTTAATATGACAGTGTAAACAAGTTTTCGAGCCCAGATTAAAACAAACAAAAAATAATAATTAAAAAAATCTATCGAATTTCGAGAAATGCCTCAAAACATTGTTTACTACATATCAACTTTCGACGTAAATTGAAGTCTAGCACCAACTTTTCCTACTATCTTCTTACTTTTCTGAACCCATTTGCATAATAAGTATGCCAACAACATTTCGAACACTTGGTTCAGGTATACACGCGAACGCGCAACGATTGGAGTTTCCACGTGGTAAACAACACTTAATTTTAACAAAAAAAAAGTACCACTTGTTTGACAAAGCCAAAGATAAATAAGGCCCATTAAAAAAACGTTTCACAAGCTCCGTCGCATGGAGTGAAAATCCAGCACGAACGTATTTATTTTGTCATTCGTCGCAACAGCTGCTTCGATTCCGAATACTTGATTTTTTTTTTATAACTTTGCCGAAGTTTTTACCGATTTTGGATGTACAGGCAGGCCTATAACGTACGTTGAGTAGGCATGGAAGCATACATATTAGGCCAAAGGTTTTGACTGAAACGAACGCCAGTCCGACCTCAACGTACTTAAAAGGTACTAAAAAGAACGATAGGCCTAGAAAGTGTGGACCTAAACGTACAGGCCTATTTTAATAACGAAATCAGCCCGGAGTTCACACCCACTGGGTGCTCGACGACGGTCAAACAGAGCCGAATGTTGATATGGAAAAAAATGGCCTATAATCAACATTTTCCTTAGAATTCATTTTTCCTTTTGCTATGACTTCGTTATTAGCCTTTTTCTATGCCTATTCTATCATTTCTATGCCTGCCATTCTTTTTAGCACCTTTTCAGTAGGTTGTGATTTTTATTACTCTTCCTTAGTCGGGAGAGTAATAAAAATCTAATGTGCACTTCCATGCCAACGCAATGCACTTAATGAGCCTATACACTTTATAGGCCTATACACTGTAAAAATAGACGTGATTCAAAACGTCTACCACAACACCTATTTGTCTCCTTTTTTCAAACACCTTGTGGTTTACAACACCCAACACCATTAGACGTTGTGTTTTACAACACCGTGTACAACAAACGTTGCGTTTTTCCACACCTACCACTCACGCCTTTATTGTGTTACCGCGTAAGTCATCTATCTGTTATTTTAAAAAGTCGGTGAGAATTGGGTTAATGTTGTTAGTCACTATACAAGCCCATGGGACGAATGAGAACCATGAGCCAAGTATTGATCAAACACACGGAATAAACGGGATTTCAAACATATCCTTGTTCACCACCACTTTCAGACGCAACTGTGCATTTGTTGTGGTTTTCGAACTGCTTGGGTACTTTTTATTAATTCGTCCCTAACGTTAGACCAGTTTTAAATTAATTAAGGGGAAGGCAAACATTTACTGATATTGATGGTTTGACTGCAGATCAGTACCAAACTTAAGCAAAGAGTTGCTGCGCATTAGGCGTCCTTGACGTATTTTGTTAAGCAGAACGTTTACTCTTAATTATATTCGTGACGTCAGTGCCTTGCTAGGTGTTTTAGGTGTTACAACACCTACACATGTTGCGGTTTGTAACATCTATAGACGTTGTGGGTTACAACACGAACAGATGCTGTGGCTTACATCACGTATAGGCATTGTGATTTACACCACCTGCATACGTTATGGTTTGCAACACCTATTATAGACATTGTGGTTTACAACACCTATACATGTGGTTTACAACTACAGACGTTGTGGGTTAAACCACTTAATAAACGTTATGGTTTACAACACCTATTTTGTAGACGTTTAAACACACAACATCTACAAATATTCGTCCATGGAAGACTAATTTTAGACGTTGCGTTTGTAGACGTTGTGCTTTACAGCGCCTAAAACTTCATTATAAGACCCAGAGCATCCTTATAAACGAATTTTAGGATTATGTCTGCATCTGGCTGTTGCACACATAGGGCCTTAGGGCTTCGGGCAGATGACCAGGAGTGGTTAACGCTCGTTAAACCCTTTGAAACCCTTTTTCTAAGCCTATACCTCTTATATGAGAAGGAATTTAGTAAAGCATCAATAAACTACTGCTGTAGTTCGTGTTGGGAAAATGATCCAGGTATTGGAAACTGACAGGATACTAGCAAAATATTGGGAAAATGATAGCGTGTTGAGAAAAATGATTCAACTGGTTTTTTTTTTATACATGCCTCGCTCGCGCTGCCGCGCTCGCTGCGGCTAAACATAACATCAGGAACAGCAACTCGTCACAAATTCCTTCCAATTATAGGAATGCATCTTTAACTTAACTGCATGCGGTGCAGTCGGATTCCGCCGAACGCTTTTGAACTGAGTTTGACACGATCAACTTCAGGAATTTAACAAAAGTGAGACATGAATTTGTTGCAATACGGTATCGCTAGGTCATTATTCATTTTAAATTTGTCCGGACTATAGGACCAAAGTACGTGATTTATCCTTCTGGAACCCTACCGGTTTGTGATTAAACATTATTATTGTTATCAGTATAGTATCGTATTATAACTTCTACGATGTTAAATTTTTTATTTTTATTCTGCCAAACGAGAATTGGCTAAACGGGATTCGACGAAACGGGTACACACCACTCCTTTCCTTGACAAAGGGGCCTCTGGCTGCGCTTGCCTTTTGCTACCCACCTCCTTGTGCCAGCGTTTTTTGGCATCCTAAATCCCCCTCCCCCCCAAATCACCACCCTCACCCCGTTTTTAAGGTTGAAAATTACCGACTCTATTTGAGTCCTTTTCAAAACCAGCGTGCTACTGCGCCTAATATTATTATTTTTACAATATGACTGCAGTAAAAAATAAAACTTTCTTTTGAATATTCGTCATAGCTTGGGTGAGGAAAAGATACATTTTAGCGTCATTTTAGCGTCACAAAAAATGTCATCACATTGATCAAAAAGGGAAAAAATATACATAACTCTGAAAAATGGATGAGGCCGATTTAAATCATTCCGTGACTGTAACAGTCGGTTAACACGCTTTGTTAACAACGGCGTCTAGTGTCAAGAAATGGTACTAAAATTGGCAAATCCCTCAATTCTTTCGTTGCTTATGTTCGCAGCGGATTATAATTGTTCGTTCTTTTTTTTTTTTTTAATTTACAAGAGTTAAAACAGGCCTATATTATTACAATGCACAAAATCAGTAAATCACCTTTACCTGATTTTTTGTTTGACGGGGCAAGGTAGCCTGATGGTCCCGGGTTCAAGTCCGGCCTCCGTCATCCCTACCATTTTCGGGAAGAGAAGGGCTCCGTCCGTCATGTCTCGTGCTCATGTCAATTGTGGCATGTAAAAGAACCTAGGAGTTTCCGATAGGATTTATCTAGTAAATTTGTCCATCTTTCCGTCTGGCGCCATGGCTACGGCTGGGTGCGCGTCAAAAGCCAAAAGCTATGTTGCTTGATATTACAACAGCCGACAACAGCCTATTACTGTTCGGGGAAAGTGCTGCAAGCTAGCTTATTTTAAATAAATCTGCGTGAAACTGCGACTTAGCGAAACAATTTCCGCAGGAATTTATAAAAAAATTTTCCAAACAAGATTGAAACAAGGTCCTCCTATACTATGGAGGGGGTGAGGGGTCCTGGGCACAGCCCTGTAAGCTAACGCAGTCTATAGAAATCGGCGTAAATTTTACACGTTTCTTGCAATTTGCGGTTGAGAGATGCAATTTTCATACGAATTCCTTATATTTAAAAAAAATACTTCTTTGAAGCAGTGGCCTCCTATAGTTGGGAGGGGGGGGGGGTGGGGGTGTCCGGAACAGACCCCTGTAAGATACCCATTTAAAGAAATCAGTGTGAATTTAAACCGTTTTCCTGTAGTTTAGAGATGGGATTTTCATACCAATTCATTTCAGACTTTTAAAAAAATCTGTTCTTTTTTTAAACAGGGGCCTCTGTGGTGGAGGTCACCCCGGGGATCCCCAATTTCCCGAGAGGCCCAATAAGAGCACCCTGGCGCTAATTGAACGCCCGGCCTTTTTTCTTATTACTTTTTCCGTGAATTTAACCACGGCGCTCCTAGGCCTTTTACATGCCTCATTCGACATGAGCATGAGACATCACAGGGCCCTTCTCTTCCCGAAAATGCCAGGGGTGGCTGAGCTCGGACTCAAACCCGGGACCGCGGGCACACGAGACGGTCATGCTAGCCCTTAGGCGACCTTGCCCAACATCTTTAATACTGATCTCAATATTTCAGTTACCGAAACGAAAGGGCAGACATCCAGGCAATATTAAAAATAAAATAAAAAGTCACCCATCATCTGTAATATGTCATTCACTAACGACACCCATTGGTTATTGATGGAACCTCACCGATCATAATTCCATAATTTCGATTCTTAGCTGGTACAACGAAGACCCATCACCATTGAATAACTTTCAGTCCAAGTGAAATCGTGAAGAACCGGAGGAATAGGAGACGTGTGACAAGTGGCGGTGAGGAATGAAGACGTTTCCATTTGATGGGCCCATAACCTGTTTAAGCGCAGCACCAAGTCCGGAGTAGCAGGTGTCATAAAGCTGGACGTGGGAGGAAGGGAGATAAAAATGGAAGAAATTGGATGGAAGATTTGAAAGTGGATCTTCCCTGGGGAAGACCGAGAAGAGAAAGCACCAAAGACAAGTTAATCACACTGAAGCTTGCGCGTGTCCGGTTTTTGCGTATAAAGCGGACAGAATGGTTTTACCCCGCCTTCTGACATCGTAAACTTCTCATAACGATGTCATTCCACCTCTGAAAGTTTGGAACCTAGAGGAAGTGCGTCGTACCCTTTTCGCTCCGGTTGCGCTGTGTTTGTTAGTAAAGGACTGGGTTTTTGTTGCACAACAGTATCACTAGTGTTTCGTTCCGAGCTTTATGGCCTGGAAAATATTTGCCTATAAAAAGAAGACTAGAAAAAGAAGTGTTATCAGAGAGCAAAGCCGTTTATTGGATTTCATGGGTTGACACTGGAAGGTTTAACGACGTGTAACAACGTATACATATCTTTTTCCTTCCTCCCCTGGAGGGGGACAACCGTAAGTGATACGTGAGTTACTTGGTAGTTATTTTATAAGGCGACGACAGCATTTACCGTGATAAGATTGGTACCACACATCTCTAAGTGATAAACCTGGTTAAGTGAATTGGTTGCGTGCTCCAGGTATCGTAAAGTTCGTGTGTGTGCCGAAAGGAATGAATGCATCTATAAAAGAATTTTGAATAGGTATCTGAAAATGATGACCTGTTTTGTACTATCGCTTTGCACAATAACTTCTATAAAAAAAAAAGTTACAACTGTCGTTCCAAAAGAAAACTATGTAAGGGTTCCAGCCGAGTTTTCATTGTTTGAAGTCGTGACACAGGTCAAGTTAACACTACCAAGCGTTGGATAAGTTCATGAATATGGGAATGCAGGGATAACATGCTAGGAACAGTACTCCTAGTTCAATCGTTCGTACCTAGGGGGAACCAGGATCTCACTTTTTTGTGTTCTGATCACTCCGTTTGTTAGGGAAAAATTGCTTTACATAGAAATAGCTAGTAACCGTCGGAGATTAGTAACCATTGGTACTGAAGAACTTTAAGACCAAGTATAGGCATAATTAAAAGTGACATTATCTAACAGCGTGCAACTAAACAGGACGAAAAGCCAAATAGGCTCTTAAATATTTAAAAATGCAAACCTATTTACGTTGCCTTTTGGACTTAAATGTCAGACTGCCTGAGCGGGGAAGTGAACCCACGACATTTGAAACCCTAAGTCCTACCGCTGTGCCATATACGGTCCCGCTCAGTTGTTCCCCGCTCAGGTAGTCTGACATTTAAGTCCAAATGGCAACGTAAATAGGTTTGCATCTGTATTTATTTAGCGTGCAAATAATAATAATAATAATAATAAAACATGTGTCGTGCAAATAGAGCACGACCGGACAGGTGAGGGCTGGAAGGCCACTTATAACCAGCCGAGTTACAACCAACAGAATTCTGGCCGAAGCAGGAATGGACACAGTTTGGCTCTCACTAAAAGTTTCCCGAAGGAGTTGACCGAAGGGGCATTGACAGTGAGTTCCGGCAATGAGTTCCAGGCTGGAACCACCCAGACGCTAAAGAAGTGATGCCTACAATTTAATTTGCGAAGTGGGGTGATCAATTTTTTGTTGTGACCCGTAGTTTTTGTACTAGAGCTCATTTCAAGTATCGACAGTGTTAACCCGTGCAGAATTTTGTAAGCGAGGATAAGATCGGCCTTCAAGCGTCGAAGCTCCAAGGAGTCAAGGTTTAAAAGTTTTAATTACTACCATAGTTCCCAAAAAGCAGTAAGTTAAAAAGCACTTTAGTAATTAAAAACACATACAGAGTAGCCATCAAGTGCTGGTGAAACAACGAAATCACGACGTTTCGGTTCCAAGGCTACTTGATGGCTACTCTGTATGTGTTTTTAACCATATTTCCCAGCATGTAGGGAAAATCGTGGGGAAAATTATCTAGATACTGTATTTGCTTAGCCAACCGTTGAAGGTTAAATGAAAATTTTCAAAATTGTGTCAGCAGTCGCAACTGGGAAACAACCACGGGGCAAACAAATCCCCGGGCGAAGCCGGGTACGATGCTAGTTACGAAATAAAATAAAAAGGCAACACAATTCGCCAACAGACATCTGCCATCTCACCTGAGGCGGACCTGCAGACTTGGGTGAGTTGGTAGCTGACTGCTGGCACATTCTTTCGAAATAAGCCGACCTTTTATTTTATTTTGCAATTTTTAGTATTTTTAAGTAAGATTTTTCGTGGTTTCGTCTTTCACCTGGACTTTACGGCTACTCTGCTTTATTTACTCCATCTAAACATCCCAACTAAGGCTGAACTGACTAACCAATTCGGCGAGAGGACTCCAGGCAACTCACGGAATGTCGGAACAAAAGTCAACTGGCGCGCAGAACAGACGAGGCTCCCATCGGTTAGGCTTACGATAGAGCTCATAACAAAAGAATGAAGCGGGAAGACCCTCGTAGTTAAGGACCAATCAAACTGGAGGAGGAACAGCCGACGGCTGGCCAGTGTCCACGCACGACCGAAGCCCCTCTGGCCATCGCCAAGCCAGTGACCATTAGGTGGACGGACACAAGAGAAGACACCAACAAAACGAGAAACGATTGTGACCGCAGTGGCCAAAGACCCATTAAGCAAACAATAACGCAGACACGAGACTAGGACTCGGTATAAAGGGTCATTGTGGCAGGAGATGGGTGGGAATGGCGGGGGAAGGGTGGAGTGGGAAACGAGATTGGGCCCATTCCACTTAATCGCGGTCACTAACGGATTTTAAAGCACCTCACTTAACCTTTTAGCGTTCCGTGTTGACGGTTGATGGAATGGCGCACTAAGTTAAAATGATATAGCAGTCGCCAGGTTCTGGATGAAAGTCAGGACAGTCCTTGCGTTCGTATCATCCAGGCAGATTAGCCAACCAAGACCGTTTTGGATCCGCCTCTCTATAGCTAAGTCACAAGGACGTCATCGCTGGTTTACGACCGGAAAATCGGAAATATTCATACGTCCTTCTCGCTTCGCGGGTTGTGAGCGGGAAAAAATACCTTTTCACTGTGAAAAAGTGGAGCCGGAGAAAATAAAATAAAACTCGGATCATAGCCAGGGGGAGGAGGGTATTTGAGACACATGATGGCTGACATTTCTGCGGACATGAACAAAGGAAATATAATTTTACGCCTGCCCCTCTGGATATTCACAGTATGACGTTAATCGCGAACCATACTTTTGTTTCGCTAGATTGCTAGCTGGAAAAGAAAAAACGCATGGCAGCTCGCATTTTTTCTCAACTTTTACAACTTGTTAAGCAACAATCTTGAAACTACACGATTTTTGTTGTTGTTTTCACACCGCTTATTAGTATAAACAAAATTGTTTCCTCTGACACACCATTTCAAGACAAAGTCGAATGAGAACGTTCAAGTATTACGTCATCAAGAAGGGGGGGGGGAGGGCGCAGGGGCGGGGGTCCGACCAGGGGAAAGAGGGGCTGGCCAGTTGGTGACGTAAGCATCAGACCCCCAGGGATACAACCGAAATAAATCCAAAATAAATTTAAAAAATCCTCAGAAAACTCGGGATAAACACAGAAAATACTCCTTCCAGAGGGGCAGGGGTAAAATTATATTTCCTTTGTTCATGTCCGCGGAAATGTCAGCCATCATGTGTGTCAAACACCCTCCTCCCCCTGGCTATGATCCGAGTTTTATTTTATTTTCTCCGGCTCCACTTTTTCACAGTGAAAAGGTATTTTTTCCCGCTCACAACCCGCGAAGCAAGAAGGACGTAAACTTTACGAGTTACTTAGTTTTTAGTGCTAAAAGTACAAAATGGCCGTCATGAGTTATTAATGATGGCACGAAGACGAAACTTCCAACATTGAGACCATAACGAAATTGACTTTAAAGTGCGTAGTCATTTGATGTAGGTGAAATAATTTTTTTTCTCTACTTATTCAATTCGTCCCTAATAACCGAAGAAAGGTTGGAGCCTATGGAGGCATAAACGAAGCTTTCAGTGCAGTCGACCTTCTGATGTAATAGGATGAGAGTGCTAGATGATGACTAATCAATTGGGACGTGTTTTGCTTCTACCTATCATTTCAAATACAAAGACAGATCCAAGCAATCGGCCTCTGACCGCCTCTGACGGAGTTTGAGAGGAAGTCGGACGGTGAAATATAGGAAGCTTGTCTAACATCAGAGAGCCATAGACCGGAAATGCTCGGCTACCTGTCAGATTCCACCGTGGTTGGCGAAGAAGAGACTTTACGTCATGATTCAACAGTCGGCGAAAGCCAGGTTTCAACTGCGCTGACGTTACCGGGCAGATAACCGAGCAGCGACATCCAATTGGTCCTTAGTTGGTCCAGTTAGAGCGTGGTATAGTTTGTTGGCACCTACGTTCGGACATGGTGCAATGCAAATAGCTTACATAACAGCGTTTTAGGATATTTGAAGCTGAAAAGACCAAAAGCACTGATTACTTGTGGTAGCCTCCAGTAGAGCGTCTAACGTACTACTCAAAACGTATAGGGGAAAACAGGACGAGTCTAATCCCTTTTAGAATTTAGTTTTAAAAAAATGGAAAAATTGAGAATAAAATTGAAAAATGGGAACGCAAACCAGTTAAGCGGCTGAGAGACAAATTTTAGGTCAATCGCGCACTTCTGGAAAGAAGCATGATTATTTTCGAATATTTTTACAGTGGCAAAGGAACATTTTTTCATATTTTTTTTAACATGTGAACATTTTTTCTAACAATTCAATGTTATTCTTGTGAAATATCACGCAATGTCGCATTAGGACCTCTGGAATGCGACATTGCGTGATATTTCACAAGAATAACATTGAATTGTTAGAAAAAATGTTCACATGTTAAAAAAAATATGAAAAAATGTTCCTTTGCCACTGTAAAAATATTCGAAAATAATCATGCTTCTTTCCAGAAGTGCGCGATTAGTTATAATTTTATCTTTCCAACGAGCTGTTAAAAATTAAAATCGGTTCATTGGAGTAACAGGGATACAAATTTTTAGGGTTAAATCATGTGTTGGCCATCTTTGATGGCGTAATGACGCTAAACCGGAAGTGACGTCGGTGGGCACCATATCAAAAATGGTTGTTATTCATCTATAAAATAGATTTTTAAAGTTTCATGGTTTTTTCCGGAAGTGTAAGTTTATTCTTAGCCGCTACTCTAAATGGAAAAAAAAGGAAAAGAATGAAAAACAGAGAAAGAAATTGAAAAACTAAAAAAAAAATGGAAATAAAGGGTAAAAATGGGGTGGGGGTAGGGAGAGAAATAAGGGGGAGGGAGAAATGCGAAAAGAAAGACTGTATGAAAACCATAGGTTTAACAAACTGCCTGATAATCTGAAAAATATTAAGACGAACTAAGAATGAAAGAGTAAGCTAAAGACAAACTTCTTAGAATCATAACGTTTTCCTAAGGTTTCGATAACGTAGACAAAATGAAACTGCTATAGCTTGTTCCACATTATGTGTTCAGAAAACTGACTGGATGACGACTAGTTTCCTTGCACTAAGAGTGCAAAAACATGTGAATGTCACACTTGTAGACTCAACAAAGTTAGTGTTAGAGTTTACGAATGGGATGTTTATGGATTTTTTGCACTCGTAGTGGAAGAAAACGTGGCGTCATACAGTCAGTTTTCTGAAAAGATAATGTGGAACAAAGTATACTCTACTGCGACAAACATTTTATAGTTTATTACTTGGTGATATTTTGTTTGTGCATTGTGTTTGCTTTTAAATTCTTCGCTGCATGCATTCGTAATGTTCATATTCCTTTTTTTGTGTGTGTGTGTGTTTTTGTGCCTTTTAATTTTGTCAATGTGCAGTTGATACAGCCTTTTATATGTTTCTTGTTATCTTGAATAATTAGAACTAACAAGGAAAAAAAAATGTATCACAGTTTTTGAAAACCCGCATCTTGAACGGCACTCCACATGTCGATGAAACCATATCTTAGAAAGTTAACTAGATATTCCATCATACCTATTCCAAGCCTTACGCGGGGTCCTGGCAGCTACTAACGCCTCTGTTAATCAAGGCCAGCTGAGACTGTAGCTGCTTTTCCGGCATTAATTAGGGATAGACACGCCAGGAGTCGTACAGCATGAGAACCACAGGGGATTGATATCTGAACAAAATGTATGCGGAAATATTCGTCGTTTACTCACACGAAGAATAAGTTACGATCAAATTAAGAGATCTGGCACTTAATGAGGGTTTCTCCCTCGTACACTTTGTTCAGATCCCTATTCCCCTTGGTTCTCAGGCCTTACGGAACTGGACGACCCCCGGCGTGTCTGTCACTAACTAATGCCGGAAGACCACAAAGCTGACGGGCCTGGAGTGGAGCCCGGAACGCAGCTCCTATCTCAGGTGACCTTGCTGCTAATGCTTTGCGTGTGAAGCATTGCGGAGGCAATGGTATATGAAGGGTATTGGCATCCAAAAATACAGCCAAGGCCCGGCGTAGGCGTGGACGAGCTAAAATGGGATAGTTGTTACTTTCTAGCCTATGGTTAACCGAGCAAAAGTCGTGATAGACACAATATCGAAAGCGATTTGTCGATATCACAAATGACAAAAACACCGATAAAAAAATTGACCGAAGGTAAGGCACCGCCATTGGATTGGACCGCCCCGGAACACGGGGATCGCCGGAGAGACGCCGGCTACAGGAGGCCCTTGTTTCAAAAAAAAATACTCAAAAAAAAGTTTAAAAAAAATTTGAAATGAATTCTAATGATAATTGCATCTCAAGTTGCATTAACACGTTTCAGATTCACACTGATTTTTTTTAAATACGCTAGCGTACAAGACTGTGTCCTGGATTCCTCCCACCCCCATCCCCAACCCAGTCCTTCAACTACAGGAGGCCATTAGAGAAACGTTTGTATTTCAAAATTTTGAAATGAATTCCTATAAAATTGCAGGAAAATATTTCAGGTTAACGCAGATTTCTAAAAAAAAAAAATAATACACTAACTTGTGACGCTTCCCCACTCCCCCCCCCCCTCCAAGGTGCTCCGAGGCCCCTGCAGTACATTCCGGGGAAGGCTTGACCCCTTCTAATCCGACCCTTGATTTGTTGGCCAACAATTGGCCCAATATAGTAGTGCCTATGGTTAATTGTTGGGCCATCGTTTGTACCCAACGGTTGGCCCAACCTTATTTTGTCTCGTTGGCCAATGTCTTAGCCAACGTATAGGCTCAACGTGTTTGTGCTCTGGTGTTTGTAACCCAACCCTGCTGATGTTACTTAGTCAACGCTGGGCCAACGATGTCAAAGCAGTTGGCACGACTCCATCATGCCAACGTTGGGGCACCATTGTTAAATAAACAAACAAAAAGTTCTCTAAAAAAAAAAAACACGAAGCCGACCAGAAAGGATTGAACCCGGCACCACTTGCACTTGAATCAGAAAGGTTATCCACTACACCACCAGAACCGTATGTGAATACGACCTTAGATATGCATATAAAGCTAAGAATGCAGGGAGAAGAAGTTTTCATCGTACAATTTTAATGACGTTTCAAGTCTGTAGAAAATAAATAAAAGTAAATGATGTAATTTGATGGCCTATATAGAAGAAATGCAAATAATTTAGTGCAGTACACAGAAATAAGATTTTATAATCACAGGAAAAAAAATTCAGTTTGACCGTGCGGTGTGTCTGTAGGTACTGCTCAGCATTATGGACAATCTTATAAACTCATAGTAACACTGCTTATGGTTAAACAATTTGTTAAATAATTACGTTAATAATTACGTTAAGTAATTGTTTCTAACATTAGACTTTAGTTGCAGTTCAAAGAAAATACGTTGGTCCAATGAAGTACGGCCAACATACTAGTGGATCAAAAATTAAATACGTTGGCCCAACGAGGGACGGCCAACGCATTGAAAGAGCAGAAAAGGAAATACATTGGCCCAACAAAGAATGGCCAACATACTGGTGGAAGGAAATAAGAAATAGGTTGGCTCAGCTAAGGATGGCCAACACACTGGTACAGCAGATGAAGAAATACGTTGGGGCAACGAACTACAGCCAACATATTGAAGGAGCAGCAAAAGAAATACATTGGCCCAACGAAGGACTGCCAACGTATTGGTGAAACCAAAAAAGAAATATGTCGGCCCGATGAAGGACGACCAACACATTCACAGAGTATATAAATACGTATACTGGTCCAATCAAGGATTACCAACGTGTTGGTGAGTCCATAAAGAAATATGTTGGCCCAGTTAAGGCCTTCCAACATGTTGGAGGGGCAGTAAAGAGCTACGTTGGCCCAGTTAAGGGTTCCAATATGTTGGAGAAGTAGTAAATCAAATTCGTTGGCACAACGAAGGGATGCTTACTTGTTGGCACTCATAGATAGGCCCTACAGTGGGCCATGTGACTGCCCCGAGGATGCAGGCGCACCAACATTGCGCCAACACTGGGCCAACATGTTAAAACCATTGCCAACGTGTCGCCAACGTAATCAATGGTTGACCAACGTTGGGCCAATCATCAAATGTTACTTGGGTGGGCACCGCTAGTAGGGCATCAGGAAGTGTGTGTATGCGTGATGTGTGTGTTGCGAATGCCTCCCCCCTCCTCCCCGAAGTAATAGTAAATTTTGGTAAAAAGTAGACAACAACAGCATTTATTGCAACTGAAAAAATTGTAAAAATTGAATTTTTCAACATTTCATAGGCATAAATTTATAGCGTCAAACAATACACGGCAGAAATTTGCAGTTCCTCCTGAATGGAGAGTGCGCTATGTATTAAGTGAGGAAGGCG
>JAHWFP010014066.1:0-11618 GCA_023313725.1 Lithobius niger
TTAGGTAATTACGGTCAAGTCAGCAAGCAAGAGATGGCAACTTTACAATATATTTTACTTGAGAATGAAATCCGCTCGTCTTGGAAAATGTTTGGCGCGTTGTTGAAACTTTCGACTTAAGTGCTGCTCAATTAAAGCACGTAATTGTTAGCGTCGCGGTGCACTGAATTTTCGCGAATAACTTAATGGAGCATTGTTCAGCTGGCGAAGTTATGATCCAACGCCTTGGTTCGTAGTTGGGATCACGGTAGTAATGTGACGCTAAATGGCAATCGTAGTGGCGGTTTTGATAATGCTCTAGAATGTTATCCAACATGAATATTAACTGTTTGGCATCCTTTTGGCAGTGAGAAACTGACCAGCTACAATGGGTTTTTACAGGCTCAACTGTATCATACAATGGTTTATGTCATGTCAACGCAAGTTTTTTTTTACAAGAGCCAGCACCAACAACTTTTAGTTTTTTTTTCTAACGATTTAGTCGCGTGCCACCAATCATTCTGATTTACCGTTTCTAGCTTCTCTTCACGTAGATATTTATTCATAGACGTATTTCTATCTTGAGCGTGCACGTTAATGGGAGTACACGAATTGTCAAACTGCGAGTAAATTCGCTTAGTGCCAAGTAGTTCGTATCGTGTGTGACAGAGTCATCTCGTTTAGTTAAATGGTTGTGACTGATCACTTTGAGGGATTCTAATCCGAGGCACGCCACGTCAGTATCTTTAGCATTTTTCCTCGTACCATGTCTGGCATCCGTTATAATCCCAATGCCATCCAATTCTCCCGTCATTGCTATTTCTTGCAACAATGAGGCCTGACACGATGCAGCGCCTTCGGTTTCTACAGGCAACACTAAATTGTTAGTTATCTGCAGTAGTGCTTCCTTACTATGGCAGTTAATATTTACTCCAGCAAACAACTTACGATACTGGATGGGAAGACAACCTGACATAACAGCACTAAAATCTAGACGGTAATTGACGCAAAATTTCCCACTAGAAAGGAACGGAGAAGAGTTCCACGGCAGTGAGTGGCCGTCACTACACAACAACACACCCATCCACACGTGGCCAGGTAACGATTTTTCCGCAGGTGTAACACTTTTTCTTTACAAAATTGGCCGTGATACGCGACTTTGTCTAATAAATTTTGCATCGCAGATACAGCAAGAAGAAATATGGGCTGATTTACCTCGTTTTTTGGCCAGTGCAAGTATTTTAATGGCATTTCAATTGCATCTCTACGTGCACTTGACACAATGTTCTCACTTGATGTCGACGCACTTGGAGGGATTTCGGCTGCCATATTGAACTGCACAATCATTCGGGTCCGACATTGACATTTATGCAATCCGTCATATTTCCAGTTAATTATAATCAGAAATAATACCCACAAGGGTCATAGACCCCCGCCAAGAATTCGAGCGCAATAGATTAAAGAAGAGGGCGATGTGCCACGTTTTCTGGTCAATATGGTTAACTTGGCGGCCTTTGCACTGATTGAATGATATCACTACTTTCAAAGGCCGACACTTTTGGAAACCTGTCGGCTTCTCTTATACCAGTTTTGTTTCTGGGTAGATTAACGCAAACCGATAGCTGGCATCATAACATGGTTATGACGTAGCCCATTAAAAAAATGTGCTTTAGTTTATTACTTGTTTTCATTCGCCAGCGACCTCATTACCACGTACCTTCAACCAGTTTTGCGGATTATTTGTGTTTTTCGTGACCCAGGCATGTACTCGACGTGTAGCTAGACATGTAGCGTTTAAGTGCCGTGACTGTGATGTGTGTTTTTATTTCCTTTTTGTTCTCTTTTCTTGTAAAGAGGGTTGGAGTTTAGCCATGGTGACGCGAAATGCCCCTGGGGCAGATGGCCACACGGATAACGCTCCAAGGAAGGACAAAACCAACCAACCAACCAACCACTCCGTTTTAGGTTTTTGGCAGATAGCATCGTCCGATGTTTGGGCCATGATCTTGCTATTTTATTATGAAGTTAAAGCCTATTCGTTCAGTTCAACTGAACCTTGAATTTGAAATTTTTGCCTGTAAGACGATTTAATGTTGTTTGCCGTAAGTACTGTAAAATGGTTATTTAAAATTACTTTTTGTTTTGCATCTATTTTGATAATGTAGGTTACGTTGTAAATTAATTCGAGTTTTGCATTTATTAACCATAAGTATCAGTTTCCCGATGGAATGGGACATAGCATACGCTTAATGGCGCGTCGACAACTTGGTCATTAGCGCCAACCTCAGTCACAGTGCAGTGCAGTGCAGTTTGTTTGAGTGTCTATACATCTTTTCCTCCAGAAAAAGGCTGTAACGAAGGTGAGAGTTGTAGCTAATGAAAAGCTAAGCAAGTTAAGTGATAAACGCGTTGAAAAGGTTTGCTATACATGGAAACCACTCGCTTTGCTCGCTCAATCCACGCACCTTGCTTCAGAAACGCAAAATGTTTGACAAAACCCTCAGCACTAGTTTTTCCGTGTGCCCAGACAGACAAAGCCGATCAATATTGAGATCTATATCGTTCTGCTGATACTAAGGAAGATGCAAAATACGACGTCCCTTTTTTAGTTTTTTTTTTTTCCATTTTGTAACCAAATTTCTTTCAGATACATTTGCGTGGACGGGAGATATATGGTCAAATATTGTTGCCGTAAACGGTTTTTGGGAACAGTTTTTCGCATACTATAGGGTAAAAAAAAAATCAAGTACGGTGTTGAAAGTAGTCCTACCGGATGTTTAATCTAATATTATATACCATTTGGCGCTGTCTCTTCAATGAGGTGTTTTAGATCCGAAGTAGTAGAGGTACAAGCACGCAAACACGCACGTGCATCGTTTGTTTTTAATGGTGTAGATGTGGCACGTGCACCCGACTTTGTCAACTGTGGATCCTAAGATATTCGAACCTTTCAATTTCGTCTGCCATGCTAATATAAAATAGGAAGCTGTTGATTGTAAATTATTTCCTGTAATTTTTTCCCGAAAAATACTTCAGGACTTGGGAACCGCAGTTGGAGAATGCCAACCATCCTAAAAAAAATATAGATAACCCGCTAAGTGGATTGGACGCTAGGCTTGAAAGAAATAACGTTCTAACTAGCAAAGCAGAAGAAGAAGAACAACAACAACAACAAGATATTTCACTGTTGAATTTAACTCGTGCAAATTAAGGTGGAGCATTATTTAAGCAGGGAGATTTGCTTGATATTTTTGGCCCCTCCTCTCCTCGTTATGAAAACTTGTAATATTCTTTATACTCAAGAATTAATATTTGTAAAACTACGTCTTTGCGGGTAGGTTAAATGTTTGACTTTATAGTGTATATCATATTTGAATTAGGTTTTCTTAGTTTTAAATTACGGCATCTATTGAAGTTCACATAGGCAAGTTAAGTGACGGCAGCTAACAATATGATAATGCAATTATCACTGTGGGTTGATCATAAAAATAATAATAAACCGTAAACTTAATTTAAATTTATTTTGCTGTTACCCTACTGTACATCTGGAGCAGGTGAGATAAGAGAGCCTAATTCTTCAACAGGCACAAAAGGATCCGCTAACATATTCTAGCCGACAATAACATCCTGACAGTTGATACTTGATAGGCCTACCTGTTGCCTAAGATACGACTTATTTAGGATTATTGAGCCGGTTCAGCCATACAAGCATTCAGTTACTTCGGCAGACTTAAGGCTCAAAGAAATTAATTTAAAAAAAAATATATATATATATATATTTAGGAATCTATTATTTTTGGATAACGTTTTTCGAATAATTAAATAAGATTAATTAGAATGGATTCTTAGTTGTATCAACCAGAATCACTCAGGTTTTTTATGTGAATATATATTTATATACATTTTTTGTCGTCTTTGTATGCTACGTCACATTCCTTCGGGAAACTAATTCTTATGGGTAATATAGGTAAATGTATATAGAAAATATAAACTTGATTCATTTTACATAACGTAACCTACATTATCAAAAATAAATGCTAAATAAAACAAAATTCAAAATAACAATTGTACAGTACTTACCCACTACAGTAAATTGACCCACAGGCGAAAAATTCAAAGAGTTAGTTAAGCTGAACGAATACGCTTTAACTTCAAAAGAAAAGAGCAAGATCATGGCCCAAACATCGGAAGATGCTAGCTGCCATAAACCTTAAACGGAGTGGTTGGTTGGTCGGCTTGGCTTTCCTTGGAGCGTTAGCGGTACGGTCATCAGCCCCAGGGACACTTCGTGTCGCCACGGTTGACCACCAACTCACTAAGTAAAGAAAACAAGGAAATGAAAACACAGATCGCAATCATGGCACTAACAGCAATGCACGACTTCCATGCCCAGGGCACGAAGAACGCAAATAATCTGCTAAAATGGTTCAAGGCATGTGGCAAGGGAGCTCGCTGATGAAATGAAACGAGTAATAAACCAAAGCACATTTTTTGAATGGGCATAACCATATGATGATGCCAGTTCTCGGTTTGAGTTAATAGAATCCACCCATTGGTGCATTTCCCTCTTTTTTTTAATTTTTTGTGCTACGATTGTTTAATTATCTGCAAATATGACGGATTGCGTAAATGTCAATGTCGGAGGTACATGATTATACGGTTCAACATGTTTCAGCAGTCTAAGAAAGTAGTCCCACAAAGAAACTAAAGAAGAAAGCAATGCGCCAAGATTGTTGGTTAATAGGATTAACCATGGCGGCCCTTCCTTGATTGAATAATAGCACTACTTTCAAAGGCCAACACTTTTTGGAAACTTGGAGGCTTCTTACATACCAGTTTGGGTTTGGGTGGAAATCACACATTTCATAGGACTTAGATCGCCCGAAACATCTGGGCTGTCTTCACCTACACTTTCACTGCGAGAATGTTAATATACATATACATGCAGTATTGTTAACGTGATTAAGAAGATACACTAGAAAATGAGATTTCTCCTGGGCTGCTATCACAACTTTCATACTTTTTCTGGTCCTATCTACTTTCATTTATATTTTCATTCTACACCTCCATCTATAACCTAGTTAGCTGGTTAGCTTTTCCAATTCGTTCCGTTTCGAAGTGCATATCGGTTAGCCAATGGCCTCGCCCTTACAAGGCACGTGACACCAAGGCCACACAACCCGCTCGCTTCAAAAGAAGTATGGCGGCCACCGGCGCTTTGAAACTTGATCGAAGAAGTGCGCTAATAACGCGTTTATTTCTATTTTAAAAAGAGCAAACTGCCGCGATGATCATAAAAACACCGATTCGTGGTCGTTATACTACGCAGTAGGACTATCAGAGAACCTTTAAAACAGCGTTTAAAACATAGAAAATTTGGGCATCTGCATACGACACAAGGACTACGAACGACAGCATGATATGAAGGTACAGTGATCTTACGTGACCTACCGTTTTTATTTCACATTAGAAAACAAGCACGATCGCTTATCTATTTATTAGCTGGAATAAAAAATACCACTGCAGCCTAGCAAGCAGGGTGAGGAGGGAAACGGGGAAAGAGGGGAGGGCTTGACAGTCAGCCAGTCGGGGAGTGGTTAAGCTCTAATTACCTTGAGCCGGTCAGCTAGTGCCCATTGGTTGATCGTTTAACTTTTTCGACCTCGGTGGGAATGGTTGTACTTTTTGTTCCGTTTTTTTTCCCCCGTTTTCCTGTTCCTTTTCCGTGATTTTGGTGGGAATCAATCTTAACACTCGTTAAATCCTTTGAAACCCTTTGAAAAAATGTTTAAGAGAAGTTGTTTGAAGGGGTTATTCATCGCTGGGTTTTCGTTGCATAAACGGTGATGGGGCATTCGGAATCGTGCTACAATGCATCATCAATGTTTGCTTACACAACGTCCCAAGAGTTCTACTGTTGCAATACTTTAGTGGGATAATTTCTTATTTCCAACAAAAATGCTCTGGACACGAAATTTTTTTTAATAGAAGTTGTCTGAAGGGGCTGTTCGTCGTTGAGTTTTCGCTGCATGAACGGTGATGGGGTACTTCGGAATCAAGCCAAAATCAAGTTACATTGCGCTGCTTAAGTAAAGGTTAATGCAACATCTGAAAGAGTTGACTAATTCTACAAAAGCGGAACTTCTCGAACTTCTGCAGGACATTCTGTGCAGAGGGAACATTCCTCAGAAGTGGATGTTCACAATCCTTGTACCAGTACACAAAGCGGGCAGTGATCGATCTAGTATAATCAATTACAGGCCCATAGCCCTTCTGTCCTGTCTGCGCAACATTTTCGAGCGAATGCTGGTCCACAGCCTAAAGTGGCATATTGAGCTTTAAGGTTGTCTCTCACCTGTTCAATTTGGTTATAGGCCAAATCCGAGTGTACAAGACGCTGTCCTGTACCTCCTGACAAGTATTAGCGAGACGTTGACAAGAGGTGATGTCGTAGTAGCTATAGTTTTAGACTTCAAAGTTGCGTACGGCACTGTGTCTATAGCAAATGCTATTCTAGCGCTTTTAGGCAAACGAGGGTTTGTCACGAGAGTCAATGGCTGCTGGTCAACTGAGGCCCAGACGGAGAGAGGGTTACCGCAGAGAAAGCTGCCTGAGTCCGGCTTTGTTTGTCCTGGCGATCAACGATGTGCTTGTGAAGCCAAGTCTTTCAGCTAACATAGTATGCTATGCAGATGATGTGGCTGCGTGGTTTGTTGGTAAGGACCTAGTACTACTGGCAGACCATACGCAGCGAGCTCTAGATCTTGTTACTTTACATCTTGGTGATAGGGGTCTTCTCCTTGCTCCCTCCAAAACTGAAGTTGTGTTCTCGAAAACACGCTGTATCCAGAATGCTCTACCCACTCTAGTTGTCAACAGAATCCGTATGCAGCCCAATACGCAAGTTAAGTATGTAGGTGTTCTTTTGGATGCAGAGTTTTTGTGGAACGCACATGTTGCACAGCTGCGCATTAGAGTTCAGTCACGTTCTGCAGTGCTAAAGGCTCTTGTGAGGCAGACATCTGCCACTCGTGGGGCCCTTCTTGTGGCTTACGGAACTTTTATCAGAGCGTGCCTTGATCACCACCTGTCATTCCTAACAACATCTGAACAGCACCTGCGGTTACTCCAATCATGTGTAGATGAGTGCTTGCGTATTGTCTCTAGTTGCCTGCAGTAGACACTAGTTCAGTCGTTTTGGGCGGAATGTGGTGAGCCACCCCTGGAGATTAGGTCTCTTCAGCTTTTAGCGGTTTTGTGCATGCGGAACCTAAGTAGAGGAAAGGATGACCCAGTGGGCCGAATCCTTTTGAATTATCGAGGGCTCAGTGAGAAGGCACGTGCCCTTCTTGGTGTCGCCGGGTGTGGCATGTCCACCCTGCTCCGCATTTTGAGCTTCTGCTTTGATGGTGGCTGGGTCACTCCCCACTGTCCCTGGGTCTGGTGCCCAGACCTACTCCATGTTTTTCAGGGCTCATATGTAGAAAGTGAAATATTTTGTGATGCCTCCTTCCTTGCTGCCACACAGTGTGGTGAAATAGGGGCGTGCATTCCATCGCTAAAAGTAGCTCACAAGTGGAGCGAGGGTACTGCGGCATCCAGCACTATGTATGAAATGGCTACAATCTCTGTGACGTTGGATGTTTCCCTTGACTGGGAGGCTCCGTCATTTGCAGTTATCATTGACTCTCTGGCGTGTGTGAAGCTGCTGCGGCATGCGTGGCAGGGGGGCCTCAGTATTGCTGACCTCGTAGTGTTCACGGTGGGTTGGAAGTTTTGGGTTGCTCCGCAGAGTGGAGTTGCGGTTCTACGGTGGGTTCGAGGGCACAGCGGAGTTGGTGGGAATGAGTTAGCCGATGGGTTAGCACAAGAAGCTGCTGTTCATGATGCACTATCAGTGCACCAGACGGTCCCCTAAACTATAGGCAATTCCGCACCCAGGGAACCAACAACACTCGCGTTCCATCATATCTCCTGCAATGGAAGAGGACATGATCTGGTGTCTCATCAACTTGGCACTCTTGGCAGGTCGGTGTACCAAATCAGCCAAACCTAAACTGATGAGCAGGTAGCAAACTGCCCAACCCTGAGCCTATATAGTACCTTCGCATCATGATAAGCCATCTTGTCCAGCCTGAACCTCACAGCGCACATTGGGTGCAGGGCATAAAAAGCTCTAGCCGCATCTGTTGCTTCCCAATCTCTTTCCTACGCCGCAAGCACCCACCGTTTGACCATAGCACGTCGCATCCGAGCAGAAAGCACCGGGGTAACAAGTGGACACATCCCAACCACATCCCCACGGGCAAGACTATCAGCCAGGATATTCCCTCAGTCTCCACTATGGCCCTTCATCCATCAGAACTCCAACGACTGTTCCGAGTTGCCACCCAGAACTTCCATAGTATCGTATAGACCAATGGATCCTACACCTCAAGATTCTCGCATGACGTCTGCAAGCGTCTATGGCTGGCCAACGAGTCAGTGTGGATAGTAAACGATGGCAACTCCAATGCAATAGCTATGTCAAGAGCCACAGAAATACCCAGTAGCTCATAAAGCATACTCGACGTTACGGCAGTTACGAAGCGCTGGACCGTAATTTTCAGTGGCGGGATTGCAATCCCTAGTCCACCAGTTAGCTCACTAGCGTGAAAGGAGGCATCAAAAATGCTACACTCAGTACTATTTGACAGAAAAACTTGAGCTAACTCTAGACACCAGCTCCAGGGACTAAGAGACCGTGAGCTGGCAACCAGCAGGGCACCGTCTGAGACCTGTTGAAGCAACTTCACTCCAGCACCTTCTTCTCCGAATATGCTTCTAGCCTTCTCACTCAGCATGCCGTAATCTGCAAGTATTGTGCCAACCGGGTCACTCTGGCCACGGTTCAGGTTGCGCAGACAGAGCGCAACCAGAAGCTCTTTGGCCCGAAACTGCTCGCCAACACTCATTAACAGCAACTTGCAGCATCTGCAGGTGTTTCTTAGACGTCACCAAGAACGGTAGATGGTAATCCATTACTGACCGTATAAAAGTTTGATACGCTGCTAAAAGCACTCCTCTCATTATGTGCTTACCACTGCACAGTGCACGTAAGACAGCAGACCGTGCTAGAATCTTATCATCACTGTGGCAACGTTCCGCGACCAGTCAAGCGTCGCCCCAGGTACTTAACGTGACTTCGGGCAAACCACAACACAACAACCTCGGTTTTGGCAGGAGCCAAGAGCGGACCTCGCTCTCCAAGCAAGTGCTGTATGTTATGAAGAGTTCTCTGCGCCCTCTCTGTCAGTAGCTCTAACATGTCGCCAATAAACCAAACTGCAACATCATCTGCATTGCAGACGATATTCGCAGAAACGCCAATTTCAATCAAAACTTCATTAATGTCAAAGCAAAGAGAGTCGGACTCAAGCAACTCCCCTGAGGAAGCCCTCTGTCAGTAGTTGCAACAACCGTGTCAACAAGCCGCATGGTTGCTGTCTGATTAGCTAGCAGCTAGTTAACCAGCCAGTAACTAATCAACGTTATTGATGGCACTTTTCTCCGTAAAGGACTCATTCCCACACTTCAATGTTGAGGCTTTCTTCGTTATTGGACCCTATGCACGCAATCCCAAAGATTTGCAAAAATTTCTACCGTACGGAGAATTTTCCTCAGCAGGCTGAAATCAACTAAACTTTTACAGTTAAAAGTCACGTTGTGTCAGTGACCCCCTCCTTTTTTTTCTTTTCGGCAGAACGAACTCAAACTCAGTTATCTGGCCCACGGGGATGAAAGGGACAATTTAGTTAGAGAAATCCATGGGGAAAGTCCAGAATCTTTGACATGCCACAAACGACGTGACCATGACACACCACAGAGCCCTTCTCTTCCCGAAAATGCCAGGAGGGGGGAGGGGGTGGACTAAGGCCAGCATCAAAGCCTATTTAGCCTATGTAGTTATTTAGCCTATATAGTTACACTTCGTAGCCTACTATATTCATTTGTAATTGCCAGGCATTCCAACTGTAACCGCACATATAATTTTTTTTCTTTAGGGACTATGTAGGCTTCATCTAGTTTTCGTTTGTGCCTAATTGTACGCAATCGAATTCTCCATATTATGCAACTTTATTGCAGTGGTGTTCTTGGCAAAACGGATGGAACCTAATTTATTTTTGTTTCACCAAAATAGAAGAACAGAGAGCCTTGCAGCACTCCCCTCTCCCGCAGAGGATGTCGTAGACTATGTTTTTATTAATGCTGGTGTCAAACACTCCCGTCAAAATTGATCTTGTTCTACCAGGATTATTAAGCAGTTAGGGGATCTATTCTGGGCATAATCTTGGTCTCGTCCAAATTAAGGGGTCCCCAGTTCGTAATGCATGTATGGTTTTGCCCCCTTCGCTTCTAAGTTTCCTTCTCCTTCTGAAAACTTCTGCTAATGTTCAAAATTTAACCGATCAATCCATACGATCATTATTATAATGGCGCATTACTAGATGGTGATGGTAGAGCCCACACACAGAAACATTAAAAATTACACCGCACCCCAGCAAGATTAATGGCAGTAAGGAGCACAGACAACCGATGAGGGCAAAGAATTCACTGAGTGGACCATTTTTTACCCAAAAATAACTGATAATGGAGGTTAGTGCGAGAGACAGTACCACAGAGACAGTACCACAGACAGGGTGTTTGAGTCCCTGGCAGATCTAACCTTGGTGGTAAGGAATTCGTGTCCTCAAATCACTTACCATCACCATTCCTTGATCATATTATGTGCATTTTATTTACATGTAATTGTGGCTGGCTGTTAGTGACGACACCCTGGTCGTTGTCAGACCCGTTGCTATCGCAACAAATATTATTATGATTATTATAATAGATACTAGCGAAGTCGCTCGCTTCGCTCGCTCATTCCGCGTCGTCTCGCTCCCCTCCCCCTCCCCTTTTCTCCAGTCTTCCCCCCCCCCCCCATTTCATTTGCCGTTCGGTCGGTAGATGGCATCGTATGTTCGCGCTGCTGGCCGTTGCGTTCCGGGCGCAGCTACTATCTCAGCCGGGCTTGGCTTTTACTCCTATAATTTGCCGTTCCGTCGGTAGATGGCATCGTATGTCCTGCTAGCTGCTGCTACTGGCTGCCTTGCAGATTTAGTGTAATTATACATATAGATGGAAAGAACAGCCAAGCATAATGTTGTAATTTGGCATAAAACACAGACCAGGGTTAAGATCTAGAAGACGATGAGTAATTTGGTAGTTGAGTATCATATCACACCGATGCTCCAAGCAATTAAATTTTAAAAATTTAGCCTAATGCCACAGTGTCCAGCCTCGTCACAATTTTAGTACCTAACTAATGGCGCATTATTTGTTGTATACTCTTGGTCCATTCTTAACGCACCTAAACTAACTTCTTATCATTCAGGTTTTTCCCTGGTCCATTTCACATGTTTGTCTTGCAATATGGAGAAATCAACATGGTGAGATCGGACTATTTTATTTTTTTTAAAGGCGTTAAAGACGAAGGCCTGTCGCATTGAATTTTTGAAGTTGCTGTGCTTTTTCGTTTATTGTACTACTACTGTTAAAGAGGAGCTTTTGTGGGAAGCTTTTAAATCAGAACAGGATGCTTTAATACTATTTTGGAT
>JAHWFP010014066.1:11628-55086 GCA_023313725.1 Lithobius niger
TCAGAACAGGATGCTTTAATACTATTTTGGATATAAACACTCTTTACGAGTGTTTTATAGCGTTTTCAAACATGTACTTGGAATATAATGCTATACACTTTAATGTTATAAAGTCGACCTGGGAAACGGGATATTAATTTAAAAAATTACATTTGTACTTCATCGTACAAGATGTAACGTCTTTGCTTAACTCTTTTCAACGAGCGTTAATTTTATTGGGCATGAACGGCGAAAAAAGTAAATCCTATCGAGAGCTTTGCGAGGAGTTCCCTGGGACCCCGAGCAAGGTGAGTAAGCCTTGCTCAATGATCAGCTTTCCCGACAAGAAACTAAGCAAACACATTGACCGACTTTAGCATGGGCTGTAAAGGGTTAAAACTGTGAAATGAAAAATCCGACAATGACGCATATATTACTTACCTGTATTTCTCTGTAGGCCTTTGTAAGGGAGTAACATGGTTTTCCAGTACAGTGAAGAGAGATGGTGGGAGGAGGGGGGGGGGTGAAAGAACAGGAACGTCAATACATAAGATATTTTTACATACAATAAACAATGCCAGCTTTAATTTAGGTCAGCGTGACAGACAGCGTAATTACAACATATTAAGTCCATAAGAAAACTAAGTACGTCGTCTGAAAAACGAAATGTAACTGAAGACTAACAAAATAAAGAAAACAGTGGCTAAAGCCACATAGACAACTCATGGCGATGAAAGCCTGGCAAACTTAACAAAAAGTTATATTCGAGTACTAAGGTAAAATTTGTTATTACCTTCCTAGCGGTTTTTTTTTCGTGATAGTTGAACAGGGTTGGTTGACTGAGAGTGGTCGAACATCTACATAATAATTCTGGATCCCGGCTGAGCTGATAAGAAAAGAGCCGACAAGAAAAAAGGTAAAAGGCCAGACAATCACTTTAATCGATTCTCACTTTTTTCGTGCACATGTAATGTCTTATTTATTTATTTATTTAATCTTATACAGGAGTCTATCAGCCTCAGCGCTATGCACTCCTTCTACAAACTTAATGTTTTTATTCTTTATTCACACTTAAGAAGAGCTCAGCCTCTCTGCTATGCGCCCTCTCTACAACTACTACTACTTAATGTCTTTATTTATTTATGTATTTATTTATTTGGTTCTTACCAGAGCTAAAGCCGTTACGCTATGCGCTCTTTCTACAGACTATTCTAGCGCTACTTACACTACTTCCTCTATTACTTACTTACTTAATGTCTTTGCTACGGTACCTAACAATTCCTGGTGCACGTGGTAAGGATTGAAAACTATCGTCCAAACCGTTGATTGTTGAAGGGTAAAATGAAATTGGCAGCTGAAAACTATGCTAAGGCTTATTTAATTCGTAGATGAAGGCTTTCACAGCTGAGCTCCGGGAAAACGGGAAAACTGGTCCGGGCTGCGTTGTGCCCGGGAAGATGCATGAGCATGCCAATTTTTAAAACGTTGCATTCCGTGATTTAAGCCATGGGATGCACTGACTGAGTGAGCGAAGCAAACGAAAATCAGCGTTTGTCAGACAGTGTGCACAAAAATTGGATTGAAGAAACTTAATTCCGTGAAAGCGTTTCTTAGCCAGTGTGCGCGACAATGAGAGTGAAGAAACTTAATTCGGTGAAATATCCAGAATATTGGAAATGGTGCATCTAACACCAGCCGTGCGTAGCACGGGCTTCCTCTAGTCAATAAATAAAGAGCGTCGGTGAAGGGCACAGTATGAAACATTACCCAAAGTTTCCAGTCAAGTCGGACTAATTATCAAGAGTAAAACAATTTAAAATAACTAAAAATAACTCAAAACTGGTTTGGACCGAAAAAACAAAAGGATTGAACCATAAGAAAATTTAACTAAAAAAAGAAGTGAGGTTAGGGACTTCAACCTGTGCAGCAGACGGTTTTATTTATTATTATTTATCATTATTATTATGATTTAAAATATATTATATTTTTTAGTTGTGCTTGAGCATAAACGAGTATCGTCAGTATCAACTTAAAAATCGGCACAAAGACAACTTGACGTTTTGTTTGCTCGAGTGAAACGAGGTTTTAATAATCAAGTGGATTTGGATTTTGCGTGCCTGTATGTCTGTTTGTCGGTGAGTGTGTTTATTAATTTGCAGCACTACAAAGTTCGTAATTTTGTTCTGGTTTGGTTGAACTAACACGGGATCTTTGGAGCAGCAGATTGGCGGAAATACGAGGTATTAGAGCACTGGGCAGAAATCATGCAATTGGAACAGCAGAGAACTGACCTGTGGCTTTGTAGAAATCATTTAAATTTCCATCCTGTGAGTAGAAAAAATAAAACTCATGTATTTCACCATTTCGTTCTCGCCCGAGTAATTCTGATCTTCACAACTCAGGTATATGCCTAGCTGACGACGTACGTTGCTGCATATGTTATTTTAAATACACGTCCGAATATGATAAAGTCATGTTACTAAAAATCTTAAAACAGCCCCTTTAACACAGCAGCATTGGCTGATAAACCATAAAGCAGAAACTTTATTACTCTTTAATTAAGCACAGACTATCCCAAAGAGAGTCTGCAGAAAGATATAAAAACCTCCAATGGAAGGTTTTTAGCTGGAACAAAAATTGAGCGAGGGTGAAGCAGTCTCTCATTATTGGTAAGCTGTTTTAATGTTGGAAATGAAGGATGTTTTAAGTTTACATTTTTACTGTGCTCGAATACATTTTGGGTCTCGTCAGCAGGTATCTGACTTACAGAACGTTAAGGCGCAAAACTATCGTATTGTACGAAAGGCAGGTACCCGTGCATCAGTTTCAATTTTTTTGCCATATTTTTTTATCATTGTAATCATGAAAAATGTTTTAAATCAACCCAAAATTATCTCCAATATTACTAAAAAGAAATCAAGAAAGCCCAGTGGAGCCAACGCTGTGACAAACTCGAGATGACAAGCGATTAGCCATCTGATGACGGAATAATGACGAAAATATTGCCCGGGCTTGACGTCACGGGAATTCTTTTGTCGTTATTGCTACTCATTTGTCATCCCTAATTGTCATCCGCTTAGTGTCCTCTGGATGCGGCCGTTCTGTCCGTGTGGTCCACAACTATCTGCTGTTTTTGACACAGTCCCCACAGACTGTGCCGTCTTCTGTGATGCGTCCTTTTCAGGACTGTGTGGACTGGTGGGACTGGTGGTATTGGTGTTGTGATCCGCCCTGAAGAGTTTCCTTGGCAGGAGAATCGACTTCATGTCCTCTAGTGCTGACAGTGAGCTCTGTTACATCTCAGTGGCCCTAGATGTGGCTCTTGACTTGGTCCTTCCCTCTTTCTCCGTTTTTACAGATTCTCTCACTGTCATACATCTCCTGCAGTGCTCGGTTGCCACACTGAATCTGCGAGACCCTCTCGTTTATTCAGTCTGTAGGAAGTTGTGGGGAGCCCATCAGGGTGGCCGTGTGACTCTTCGGTGGGTCAGGGTTCACACTGGTTGTAGTGGTAATGACCAGGTAGGTGGTCTTGCTAATCACGCTGTCCCCACCGGCTCCTCCTAGGTCGCCCTGACCTCGTCTGCTCGTTCGAAACGACCTTCTCTACGCGCTTGGACTCTGCAGAAGTGGAACGAGGAGTGGCACCCACTGGACGACTTACCCTCCATCGGATTCAGCCACAGTGCCGAGGGCCTGACCTCGGCCCTGTGTAGCCTCCCTTTCTGGGCGGCGAGAATCTTGTCTCGCCTCTGCACTGGTCATACACGGCTCCCTTCACATTGGTTCAGGCTGGGTTGGGTTGACTCACCGGCGTGTCCTGTGTGTCAGGTTGAGTACTCCCGCGAACATTTTCTCCTTTTCTGCCATGCTCTCCAGCGTCATAGTTCTGCTTTAGCTGATCACTTTCGTGCCCATCCGAGCTTTTCTGGCCTCTTGTCGCAAATGGGTAGGTAAAATCCACTTCGCAGACTACGAGCGGTGGCGTACTCTCGCTGGCAATGGGTGTCCTCCTCTGACATGATAATACCGTGCAACGATCGTGCAATATCAGTTCACATCGTCGGCCGCTCGCTCTTTTCTTTGCTACCGTGCAACGATCGTGCATGCAGTGATCGTACTCTACCAATTTTGAAACTATTCAACTCGTCTCTAATAGCCAGTATTATTAAAGAAAGCAATATTTCATTTGCTACTGTTTGTTACAGGGCACATCAGTTCACATGTTTCCTGGTATGTTAAGGATTTTTGTGTGTTCAGTGTTTCTAGTGTTTATAGTGGTTATGGTGTTGTATGGTGCTTTGGTGGGGGTGTAGTTTGTAGAATTGGACTTTGTCGTGGGGCGTAAGACTTGGGTCACGGCCTCAATAAAATTGAAAGGAAAGTTCACATTGCCGGCCGATCGCTCTTTTCTTTGCTACTGTGCAACGATCGTGCATGCAGTGATTGTTACTCAGCCAACTTTGAAACAACTTGGCTCTAATAGCCCGCATGCTTAAAATTTGCAGAGAAAAATTTTATTTTGTGAGCAGTTTGGTACTAGAAGTAAGTGTCTGTTTTGTTTCTCTTGATTTTATATTTTAAATAACTTTATGTCTTCTTTCCCTTCTTTATCCAGTTAAACTTTTTAGAGCCAAGAGGAAGGCCAAAAATGCATTGCTGCATTGTAATACTAACAGTACTGTTTGTTATTGAGACTACAATCACTTACGCCAATGAAGACAGCGTCTACCCAACGGTATAGTATATGAATACTTGTAGATGTTTTATTAAAAGTTGCCTATCCTGGTGTAGGAATTCAAAAGAAAACTTAAATCAAAAGTGACTAGTGTGGGTTGCACACCGAGATTTTTAAAAAATGTAATTTTTACCATGAGCAATAAACAACAAGGCCAATGCACAAGAACAACACCGCTCGTGGTGTCAATTTTAATCAAATTACGAACATTACAATTTATCAGTGAAAAGAAATAATAGAAGTAAAAGGTACTCTGCCTTAACATCACAGACAGAACTAAGCAGCCCATTTTCGAAAGCCACTTACTCTAGGGTGGTTTGGAAGGTCTCTGTGGACTGGAGGTAAGGCTAGGCAGTTACCCAATAAAGGAGGGTATTATGAACCAAACATAGTGTTCCAAGAAGTGTTTGATGAGTACCAACAGCTTTCATGAAATTAACTCAACTACGACAATCCTGCAACAAAAACATCGTCAACAACAAATCATTAATATTATTTGGGAGTGGCATTTTAGAAACAAACCCCACTACGGTGAAAGAACCTGCCCAGTTTCAGCAAATCAAAGTAAGTAGTGATATCAGCATAAAAATGCCTGTCACAAAGTGTTATACATGGTGTGCCAAGCATAACCCATGTAATGACCGAAAAGTGTTTCCCTTAGAAAGCAATGTTATCACCCCCACCAAGGACCAACCACGTGCTAATCCCACCGACTATTTTTAAGCATAAAATGAAAACAAAATTGCCGAAGATCAATTAATGGATCAAATATGTTTCATTTAACCTTTACTTTATTAGTCTTGGCAGATGTTTGCTGGCGGGGATTATATCACTTCTTTATAAATGGAACACTCTTCGGCTAGTACATGGTTAAGGCTTAGTGTCCCATTTAGAAAATTTGGTGATAGCCATTTTTATTATGATATCACTAATTGGCTGAACTTGGCAGGTTCTCTCACCCTTGTTTCTGATATTAATCCAATGCCAAACAACATTTCCTGAATGGTTTTAGACAAAGATCGCCAATCATTTACACAGAGTTAAAGACAGAAAGCCAAAGGCTCAACGAGAGTTATCTAAACACAGATGCAAACCGAATTATGCTGTTTTTGGACTTATATGTCAGACTGCCTGAGCGAGGAATCGAACCCACGACCATTGAAACCAAAGACCTAGGTCCTACCGCTGAGCCATACTGACATTTACACAGAGTTGCCTGTGGTATGAAGGAATCGTTCCATTTACTTTATTTTACTGATTTTTTTATATTTGTTGTATGACTTACACTGCCACAACATTTGGTTTTCCCACGGTACAACGGCTTCGTCGTTGCTACCAATCTTAAGACGCTGCTGTGGCAATTTTGTAATTTGGTTATTACCTTTCTTTACTTTTTAAATTTACCAATTAAAAACCAGGCCACGTAGGCATTGTTGTATGACGAAATGTGTGAGTAAAGCTTTTAAAAAAGTTCAACGCACGCAACACGAGGATGTAAAAGAGATTAACTGAGCAAAAAATGGCTTCACCGTTTAGAAAAAAACTCGTATCCCTATACACACAGCCCTGAAGGTACACGAATAAAAACGGATTAGAGTTTACTCGAACGCAACGAACTATAATTTGAACTATAATTTGTGTTAATTTTGTGTATGCATTTTTATCTTTCAATTTTGTAGCGTTTTGCTGTTGATGGTGTTTATTTTGTGTGTGTTTGTGGGTTTACGTTTTGCGAATTGGAGTAAAAATTATAGTTCGTTGCGTTCGATTGAACTCTAATCCGTTTTTATTCGTGTACCTTCAGGGCTGTGAGTATGGGGATACGAGCTCTAATGTTTTTTTCTAAACGGCGAAGCCTTTTTTTGCTCAGGTAATTTGTTGGCTTTTTTCGCTTCCATTTTATATGTGTCCACTGTCCACCGATTTTTGTTTTCAAAAAAACGGAACATTAGAAATGGATACTTATGTTTAGGTTCCGCCGAAGGGTTTGTACCATGAGCTAGCTAGCTCAAACAACGACAATGTTAGTTTCCCGGCACCAAACCATCGTTGCATCTTGTTCGAGTGAGCTATAATCCGATATTGTGCGCCTCGCCTATTGTTACCCTATTGTTACATGTTGCAGCATTGTAACATTTTCCGCCTCCGCCTCCTCCTCCTGTTCAATTTTCTGAAATTCTCGTGCGCAAACGAACTCTAATAAGCACGGCCGGCAGCTAATATCTTCTGGGATGTTTCTGTGTGGAGTCGTGTGTGCCTAAGTCATCTTGGAGGGCTAGGATTTGCAGGTGCGGGATGGATGCTATGTCTGTCTACTGTGACGCATCGTATAGTGGTGGTTTTGAGGGTGGTCTTGGGGTCTGGGTCCCGGCAGTCAAGGTCAGGAACTTTTACAGAGCAACGGCAGTCCCAAGCGTTCTGGTCGCAGAATTGATGGCAATTGCAGTCTCCCTCCAAGTAGTCTGTGACATTGCGCCTCAGAAGGCGGTGGTTTACACAGACTCACAGTCAGCTGTGCACTCCCTCTGCAGACATTCGCGATCCCCGGGTGTGTGCCCACCGGTGGTTGTAGAGGTTCTTGCCACTATCTATGCACTTCAAGCAGCCGGAGTAAGTGTTTCCATCTGCTGGACACCAGGCCACGCGAATGTGCCTGGCAATGAGGCAGCTGACGAGCTTTCCAGGTACTATCGCGTCTCCCCGTGTCAGTCTATACAGGCAGCAGTGAGTCCGAAAGATTTGGGGAGTTGGTGTACGTCAGTAGCCAGTGCAGCATGGGAGGAAGATTGGTTTAGCAGTGATCGAGGAAGGGGTCTCTTTGCCATCCACCCCTCCATCACCCGCCCAAGAGAGTTGGACCATGTACCAAGGCGTGCGTCAGTGTTGCTTTCGCGTCTACGGGTTGACCATTCGCCATTGAACGCATCAGTTGCTGCATGGTCGCGTAGGGATGGAGCTTGCATCTGTGGTGGCAGCCAGGAGACAAGAGAACACTTTCTTCTGCACTGCCCGCGATACACGACAGTGCGAGCTGCCTGCCTTCCACCGGGTGAGGGCATACTGGAGCTTCTGGGAGCGAGCCCGCACTCTGGCAGGAGCAACAGAGGACGTTTGCGTGCAGTGGCTGCTTTCTGTGATGCGACGGGACGTTTCCGTGTGGGGCAGTTATGTTAGGGTCGCTGCTACACTGTAGGTTACCACTTGTATTACGTTTTGGTGTTGTAATGTGTATAGGATAGATGGCCTGCAAAAGGCTACCGTCCTTAAATAAACCTGAACCTGAAACCTGCTAATATCTTCTTGACCTCATTATTCAAGCCATGAGTCAACATAAAATAATCCCTTTAATCCCTTTTAATCCCTTTTTTCAAAATAAAATATTAAAATTGTAAAACATTTGAGCATCAACCTCTTGCTCCTGGAAGTCTTGGAGGAAAGTGTAAAATTGTCTACATCGGAAATAAAATAACACAACAGATGATCGCAGGTAAAAATAGTTATGAAGTAACCGCCTTGCAGCGGGAAAAATTAGCTGGAGTGTTACTAAACTCAGTAGTGTAATAAAGTGTTAGCTGTAAGTTACGAAATCCATGTAACCTATTATTGTTTGGCTCCTAACTTTTTTCCTGCTTGACTTTGGAAGTTTATAATTCATGTGTTGACTTCAGGCATTGCTAATTCAGGTTTACCGAGCTACCGGACAAGTCACGTGACTTGTGTACCGATTGCGTAAAATCTTCCTGAAAGATTTTCATCCCCAACTTTTACTAGGAAACTACTTTAATATAACAATCATAACAACTCACAAAACACATAATCACAAATTGTAAATCCTTGTGGTTGCTTTAAGTATAGGCCTATTAAATTTTTCGTGTGAATGCGCACTCAGGAATTTGGCGAAAGTTTTTAAAGTAGACGAATGTACGCAGAGAATCACTGTTTCGCTACCATTTGTTCGTTATTGTAATCGTAAATAACGATTGACAACGTTTTAGAGACAGTATATAATAAAAAAGTAAAGTGATTAAAAATTAAAGGGATTAAAAATTCCTTTAAACCGACGTACAGTAATTCCACATTAATTTTGTTTTACATCCGACATTTTCTACATTTTTTAAACCCCAATCATAATGCACGTAGCTAAAGGTTAAAAAATTCAGTTTGTCAAACAAATTGTATTAACCTAGAGCTAAGAAAAACAGACAGCAAATTTTAATTTCCTCAACTTTACCCTGGCTAATTATATTCTTACCATATAATTAAGTTGTCATTCTAAATTTATTAACGCAGGAATCAATGAAGGAATTCTACAAACGACTGTTTGAAATGAAACCTCTTTTAAAAGAACATCGTGCCAAGCTGGACACGGCGAAGTTGTTTCTTGGGTCTACGAAACCTTATACTGATCTGATTGATTATTTCGACACACAACACAAGACAGATACACAAGAAAAAGAAGTAAGTAAACCATCATCTGTGTGTATCGTTTGTGATGACTGATTAGCGTATGTGAGTGGGTCCTTTTGGACTAACAAAGTCCTTCTGCAACCATTTCCCAGGTCAATGTACACTATTTTGAGCTAAAAAAAATTTTAAAAGTTTTAATTCGAAAAAAAAAATGAAATAAGACGAAAGGGCAAGGAGGGCTACGCTTGAAGAAAAAGTAAAATCTTCATTCCTACAAATAATCCTAACCTCTCTTGTTGACAGCTGCTTTTTTCCTAACGGCATCTTAAATAATGGCTGAACACATCCTCACGCCACCCAGCTCAAGCTAGTAAACTGTAGTAGGTCTTCTGAAGAAATGTGTTAACGGTTTTTGCAGAAAAAAAGAAAACTCTGAACGTACAATCGTTGAGGCACTTCAAATGGAACATCACCTTTCGTGAAATACAACATCAGCTTACATGAGTGCATTACGATAACAATTTGTTTAATTTACAAAGTTTTGACATTAAGGTTTGTCTATTTCCCTCAACTGACAGTGTACGCAATTTTTTTTTGCCCTGTTCGCGAATGGTAAAGACATTTGCCCCAGTTTTTCTCTACTGCCTCCCAAGAGATAAATACTGACCCGTCACAAACAACCAAAGCAACGCTGGCTTTTTTTTCATACACTCTGTTTTCAGGAGAAAAGGAAACATCACTCAAAAACGGAAATTTTAAAAATAGCTAACGTTACTATTTTTAGCTTGTTACGGTAAAAAAAGTTTAACTTCGGCAAGACTTAATTATGAACCAATATTTCAGGGACATGACACGACCAGTATTCGACCAACGAGATTTGATCAGTGAAAAAACCTCCATGTCATCTGAGCCATTCCTCCTAGGCTGTACTTAACTGTGTTCTTACATTTAATTAGTCTGCAGGACAGTAGTTCTAATCCCGATGAAAACACTGACTTAGATTCTCCTGTTGTCTGCGCCATCCCTCTGATGGCCGCTATTAGCTTGGTCGACATGGAAAAAGCTAAATTTCCGTGTTGACCAAGCTAATGTCTGGGTATCTGTGCATCCGCTGCAGAGCAAGTGTGTCGGGAAAATTTTGGTTATTAAGTATTAAAACTAGAAGAAGCCCGTCCTCTGGGCGGATGTAATAAAAGTGTGTTTTTTTTTTTCTGTTATGTCTATGTCCAAGCTTCATAAAAGAAAGATTCTTTAATCACTGTTTTGTGCATAATGGCTAACAAACGCAGATTTTGGTTCACTTCGCTCACTCAATCAGCACGTCTTCCTTACCACCATAAAATCTTCTCCCCCCTTGCCTTTTTACCTGTAGTGACAGCGTGGTGACACCGAATTTCGGTCTGTGAACAACTGCTTATTTCCAGTTTGGCATCATGCAGCCCGTTTCTCATGTGTATTTAGATTCTTCATGAAAATTAAGTTTCTTTAATCACAATTTTGAGCATACTGGGTAACAAACGCTGATTTTCGTTCGCTACGCTCCCTCAATCAGCGCATCTTCTTTACCACTGCAAATCATTCTTGCCTCTAGCCTTCTTGCCGGCAGTTACATCGTGGTGACACCGAATTTCTATATATGTGAAGCTCTTTTCGTTATAGTTAAGTCTACCTCGTAATCTGACTTCAAATTGCAGAGTTGATTTTTACTTCTAAATGCTGGTTTGATGAAAGCACAATTTAGCATAAAATATTAATGCGATTTGTATAAATTGCAACAGTTATCCTGCCAGTGGAAGAATGAAGTAGACATTATCCCATGTGCTGTTTTTATCTCTTAATAAAAAGTGGAAATAACATTAAACCCATTCACAGAATTAACACAAACTCTTACAGAAACATTGAAACTTTGAAGAAATTAGCGATCGAAAGTTGATTTTTATTTTTTTTAGTTTTCAGGTTTTATGTGGATAAACGAGTTGTTGGAACTCAAGACGAAATATTTAGATCCTAAAGCGTTAACTGCACCAACTGATCCTAAATTGCTGGATTCGATGTCTAATTTGGTGAAGATATTGTGTGATCATAAAGGTGAAGAGCTTTACTTTCTTCTGCCTAGCATGGTAAACGAAACAGAATATACTGAACTTGGTTGTCAGAAATAATAACCCAATGAATATTTTTTTAGACATATTACATACAATCAGTCCCTGTTTAATAAGGGATCACAATGTACTTCCATACTAATGTTTATCCAGTTGCAATAAATACTAAATATTCTCAAAATCAATGAGTTGTATTTCTTCATGCCGCACATTGTTCCACTACAATGGGAAGAACTTTCATATTCAGTGGGTTCTTTAGTGGGACCTATCTTCAGTAACTATTATCTTGATAGTCGGTTCCCACGTTTAGTTTGCTAGTTGTTAAGTTTTATTTTTAATTATTATTTATCATAATTTGCTATAGTGTCTTTTCATTAATGTTTCGTTGATTTTAAAGCTTATCTCAATTTATTTTAATTTGTAATAATTTGAGTTTAATCTTTCTTGTAATTAAATTTAACTTGCTCGAATGTTTATTTTTTGGTCTATATTCTTACAAGAAATAATTTATTTAAAAAAAATGGTTTAAAAAAATGTTAAATGGGGTCACGTCAGATTAAAGGTACAGAACGAAGTAATGGTTTACGTTATGAATTTGAACGTATTTGAACCTTAATGAACATTATTTTCAAAATAGCGCCATTATTGTCCACTAATGTAATGCCCGAACTAAATTTGGTGAGAGGCGTATAGCTGATTGGTGCAAACGCCCACAAAACAATGTGCTTCACTAACTATGATGCATTGCAAAATGGAAGACCAAGGAAAGTAAGCCACTTCTCCTCCTGCGCCCACAGAATGCCCAATATAATTTAAATTAACCTGACAGAAATTGTAAAGCAGAAATTTTACTGAAATACTGTAAAATGTTGTTTTTTGTTTTAATAACGCATTGCGATAAAGTATACGTACACAAATTGGCATATTTCTTTGGTCTTAAATAATTATCGCACTCCGCCTACTCCCATTCAACCGCATTATAGGTGTAGGCCACGGAATAAGCCCACAACAACGATCGTACATGCAATACTTGTACTCAATTATCTTTAAAACATTTTAACTCAGTCCTGGAAGCTTGACTGGTGCTGCTTTTTTGTTGGTCTTCAATTGGTATTGCATCAACAAAATCAACAAAGCCACGCATAGTATGCAGTAATAATGATACACGACGTGCACCGAAATTGTAATCAATTGTCGTCTAATATGAAGGCATCGTTTGAATTCCAGGGGAACATTTTTTTATCATCATCCTTTTGTGTCCTAGGAAATTATGATGTTAGTTGAAATAATTATTCCATCTTTTTGCAAAAGTGGTAGAGAGGGTACGGCATTTGTACGTACCTTCAATACACACTGCAATTATTAACTCCGAGGCGAAGCCAAGAAGTGTTATTGTTGCACCTGACTTGGTACAAGCAATGTTCTATGAGCCATTGTTGCAAACAATGGTAATAACTCACTGATGATGATGTTAGCCTTCCGCCAGAGAAGCAGATCTACTATTGGACGCTTGTCAAAATCGAACAGCAATCATTGTTGCAGTGTCAGTAGATCTACGTGTATTTCAAGTCGTTGCATGTATTGCACAGCGACAGCAAGGTTTCGCAAGTGGTTGGATTTGCATGGGCTTGTGTGCTTAGCACGGCTGTTGTTTTAATTTGATATTTCAGTTTTGTTGCTAGTAATTTTCTATTGTAGCTGTGAGGTAGAAGACCTGAGTTGTGTCAGTGCTCTCTAAATAAATCAAATCAAATCAAGGTAATTGAAGGTAGAGTTCTCGTTTACTCTTGATAAGTGGAGGATGTATGTTCGGCGCTTACTTCATCTACAGATATTTAACAAGAAACAATTATTGCCACACATTTGCAACAACAGAAGGACTGTTCGCTTAGGCGACATCTCTGCACCAAACGTCGCAGTGGGTGCAGTTGTACTTACGTTAAAAATTCTGGGGACCTCTAGGGGGCATCATATTTCCCACAAATTGTACCTTTTACCGGAAACGTTTTGTGTTTTGTGCGCAAATTATACAGTTCTGCTAAGACACATGTTTTAAGTAAAGGGTCAGTGAGTGTGGAAACTCAACTAAATTTTTGCAGTCTTGAAAATATTCCTGACAAAGTAAAGTGTATGGCGACATAAATCTCACGTTCCAAAGCAACTGGCATGATCAATGCTGAATTGGTGACACCATTTCAAAAAGTTTGTTTTCACTGTATGCTAGTGTCGCGAAGTTTAGGTTAGAAGCCTACAAAATACGTAGGATAAACTTGTTTAATTATAGTTTGTTACGCAACATGCTTAATGGTGAATTAGCGAAATAAGATTAAATACGTATTTTTGTTGATGCTTGTTACAGAGTTACAGAGTAAAATGCGTAACTTGGGGAAAAAGTGCTATGTAGTTAGCAATCCAGTTAGTTGCATTAACAAGGAAGTTAACAACAAGGAAGGTTTGAATAAATACACAAAATAAGCAAAAAAATGGGTTTTACCTAGAATCGTAAGAAAGGCATCGTCTTGAGTATTCTAAAGATTCGAAAGACTGTTGCTAAGGCAACTTAAGGATCGATCTGTATAAATAAGCTACGTGATATCTCGGACGGCCTTGTTAAAGGGTTTTGATATCTCAGGTGGACTTAACTGATGTGTTAGTGATGTATCAGTAGGCCTTAAGTATGTAAATAGATTAGTAAATTCAGTCCTTTTAGAGGGCATCATTGATGTTTTTCTGCATGCGCACGTGAGTGCAAACCTGTTATATTGTTGAACCTGAGGTGGTAAATTTATGAAGAAATAAACTTCACTTCGCCGACTGGGATTGACCCAGCAACAACTTCTCGCCTCCTTCCTTGCTTCCGTCATGGGGTTCTATGGGAACTTAGGACTACTTGAGGACTAATTTCTTTGCCTTCTAGGTTTTTCTGGGGAATTTGGACTTAGTCCAAGTTGTAAGTTGCAGGATGCTCCTTTAACTATTAAGTGTGTCATGTGAAGCCTAATCTGTTGAGTTGCCTTGTTCCTTTACAGCATTCATTTATTTCATGATTCTTCAAGCATGGTAAAGTATGGTTAGGTTCCCAGCAAACCTAATTCCGCCCTACTTTTAAATAGATTTAAGGACCGAGGATAATGTAGCCTTGCCGTATTAGTTAGCAAGTTAACCGCTACACCTCGTAGGGCAACCTATGTAGAAGGCTGCCTAGTTTGTAAGCCCAACCCAAACCCCAACCTAACTCACTCTTGGTCAGTCTAACTTCTCTCCCCGGCTAGCTGTTTCCGGTCAGCTAGTGTGAGCGTAGTCAATCATCTTGCTGAACGAGGGATTCCAGTTCAGGGAAAGATGAGCGATTCGGGTTAGTCCATAATGTCATTTATATGGGTTATTAGAGCTTATAGCTGAACACGGTGTAGAACAGCACCTTTAAGTTTGCTAATCAAGGTTCTGGTACAACGTCATACCTTTCTACAGCAACGGCAGAGGAATTCATTAAACTAATTGGTAGTAACGTGCAGGAATAAATTTTAAGACAACTCAAAGAAGTCAAGTATTATGCAATATCGGTGGACTCAACCCCCCCCCCCCCCCACTCTTTCTCTTGTTGACCTGCTAATGTTCACGGAGAAGTACATAAATGTTGTGATGGTTCCCCCATTTAACGGTTTCTGTATTTTTTTCCAATGAACTCTCACACTGGAAAAAGTTTGTCAGATGAAGTAACTGAAGTACTCGAAAATAAACACACCATTTCTTTAAAAGATTGTAGAACTGTCTTACGACAGCGCTAGCAACGTGAGTGGTAAATAAAAAGGATACAAGCTTGTATCAAAGAACGAAATCTACTTGCGGAATATATACCATGTCCTGCTCATTAGTTGTGGAAATATTAGCAGTTCAGTGTTAGATGTCTGCAGCTTTTTTTTTTTTGCTGTAGTTCAGAGCACTATGAAATCCCACTTCGATGGTTTTTCTTATTAAAACCTAATAAGAATAGTCGCCGAATTGTCCTTAAAAAAATGTATGACGTCAGATGCACTGCCCTCTTGCTAAATTACGAAGAAATTGTTGGCTGCCCGCTAAAAATTAATGCTTATTGTGAAGAGAAATATGATACGTTTAGTAAATACTTTGAAGAGCTGTAGAGATAGTGCTGAGGTATACGGTGAGTTTAGAATATTTTTCATAGTAAAACTAACAAAACAATGAGGAATAAGACAAGAATAAAACCAATATCGTCATGTACGACGAAACCGACGAAGAATTTTACATCAGGGGTGCATTCTGGAAACTTTACGGAATTGTTAAACATTACCAACAAGCAACAAATCACAATGGAAGAATTTACGACACAGTTATCATTTGACTGGCATTGCTCTTTATCTGGTGTTCTGACAATTTTAGTTATTAATGTCTACTTCGTAAACGCAATTAACAAAAATGGAAAACTACATTTCATACTAATTTTTGGCTTGGTAGTGTTTAACGATTTCCTACTGTTTGCAATTCATGTTGTAAATCGCTTCTGTGAAAAAGATAAAGTGATAATCTTAAAGAAAGCCACCAAGTATACACTAACCTAAATTGCATGGAAAATAAATAAGTTTGCAAACACATTAAACTATTTGTGATTCGTTCAGCTGATTAACAGGTTTATGATAAAAAATTGGGTTTACCCCAACCACGTTTTTTTTTTAATTTTTATTTAGTCCAAACTTGTCAGCGTAAAATAAAAATACACATATCGGCAACGTTTCATCCACCTTATTGATAGACGTCTTCAGATCTCAACCTAGAAGAGACAGCACATGACTGTACAATTGAACGACACGTGACCCCATCACAGCCAAACATTGTTCATCACAAAGCTCTAAAATTTGGTGGGTGGAAGATGTGAGGAGGTGGGGGGGGGGGACTAGTTGGTGGAACGGGTAAGCGAATAAAACTAAGGTGTGAGGAGATGGGGAACGAAAATAAAATACAGAAAAATGAAAAACGGGGTGCGAAAAGCGAAAAAAAAAAGGAAGGGAGAGGCAAAACGGGGCAGAAGAACTTCAGCGTATTTCTGCCTCTTCTTCCCCTGTCCCATCTTTATACCTCAGTTCTTTCCTTTACCTATTTCCCAAACCCTTTTGACTAGTGTCTCCTTACAGTTTCCACTCATCTTATTGTAAAGATATGGCGTGAGCCATATTTGGCTATGATGAGAGTCACAACTCTTTTAGTAATTATAAATGTTCATGTGTTGTCTTCGTTTAGGTGGAGGTCTTATGACGTTCACCATAAAGATTGATGAAACTTTACCGACATTTTTTTATGTTTATTTTTATACCGAGGAGTTTTGAAATGCAAACATTGCGAGAATTAAACAAAAAGTAGATGTGACTAGCGCTTTCTGTACAGTTGAATGCTAACCACTACACGCCCTTCACGGTGTTTTCTTGTTTAAAATTTTGACGAACTTGTAGAATATAGTAAAAGAATATGGTCTTTCATTGACTAATCTTAAAGTAGGACACAGATTCTGAGCACAAATCAACTCTGCTTGAAATGACTGTCATTAAACTTCGGTTTTAATGTAGCAAATTAATTTTTTACACAATACTGCATTAGGAAGTCATACCTTTCCACAAAGTTTATGACCTTTTAACGGACCTGCTGTAGTTAGTATAACAAGCCTATTCCTGCATTAAGGTGTGCATAAAGATATGGTAAACTACGAATTGAATGGTACACTGATTAAAGAGTTATGGAAAGCATCTGGCTCAAACCATTATAGTGAACTGTTGTACCGAATTCACAACTTCCTCATTCTTTCATGTAAGGTCCAAGGTAAGTACTGGTTTTTGTAATATAGCGTGATTGACTTAACGTGGGTTCATATGGGAGTGAGACAGACACAGGTTTTGTGGTAAATGGGGCAGCGTTCGCTGGATGGCGGCACAGACTTATACGTATAGGGTTTATTAGGACTCAAGCTCTCCTACTGGTCATGCATACAACAAATGTTTATTACAATAGCCCTAGTGGGCAGTAAGTAAAAGTGTGAGGTGTGCCTCCTTAAAGTACGGCACACCACATACACTCCGGTTTTTAAATATTATGAGCGTGATAGCTAATGTCTCAATTACAGTTAATTGATTTGCGCTTCTCGTATTCAAAATTTCAACAAAAAAGCTACGATTCTATTTCGGAAATCACTTGTTACATAAAATGGAGCTATTGTTACATCCCTTATTGCAGAACCTGTTATACCTTGAAAGACATCGGAGACCAAGAAAGCTAAGGTAACAATACATCGAAATTAAGAATCTGATTGTATACGTTTGATGACATATTATTTTTAGATTTAACCATAGCATGTTAAGTGTTACCGTGGGCTTATTCTTTACATTTTCTTTTTTGTTAGCGTGTGAGTGTGTTTCTGTCTACTGACAATCTATGTTAATAGCGGAAGTGCCATCATTTTGCAGAACTTTATTTGCAATGGAGGTGTTCAGATAAATAATCATATCGTAAGTGAAAGCAGGGGTGGTAACCGTTTATGTGACACGGCTAAGTCATATAAATAATGATAGCTGCACGGCTTAAAACACGTAAAAAAAACATTTTTTGAATCATTGTTCAATGAATATCACGTCAACAAAAAAAGAAATTAACGTTATAAGATAATGATGGTTTCGAACAATTTTGTCCCCTATCCTCAGACTTAGTCTTCATTCCAAAAATAGAGGTAATGTATTTAAAACCGCTGGGAATTACTTTACAGGGATAAATAATAATTCTTCAACGGCTACTACCAAGTCTTAAAACATAAGAATTATAGGTGAGGTGAGCAAAAACAAAAAATCAGGGGAAAAATGGGCGTGGAAAGTATATTGGCAAATGAGTACTTTAAGAATGAAACCAATACCGTAATAGCTGAGAAGCTCAAAAAGCGGGAAAAAGAGTAATAAAAAATAAAATAAAGGAAACACGTTGAATGGAGAATGGGATTGGTAAAAAAAATAGAGAAATATATAATTGAAATTAAAACCCAGGTAGGGTGGGTGAAGGGCAGAAACACATTAATCAAAAGAGTAATAAAAACATGGTAGTGATAGGGTTTAATGTAAAAGTGCACCCATAATCAAAAACATTGCAGCTGATCCAGGTAGTGCTTATGTAACGAACTCGAAATCAACCCTAATTTTAAGACGGCTATTACATATTCTAGACTTCCTATTTATGTCCTTATCTCAGTTTTAATAACTTTTTTGTGGGGGTGAAATTGGGGTTTAATTCATTTGTTTTATTGTAAGTACTACGGCTGAAGAGAGAAAACAAATTTGCTCCTAATTATCACCATCTTGTTATGAATATATTACCGTTGATGCGTTTGTCTTTGAAATAAATAATTTTAATAGTATAAACTGTTTACTTATCTGAAACCAAACTCTAAGGCGATGACTTTTGAGTTATAATAATGAGTTGAGTGACACTAAAACTGATATCGTTTTATGTTGGTGACAGTTGCAAGACATTACCAATCAAGTCAGACAAAGAGATGTTGCCTACTATTTTGCTAGCAGCCATTTTTGTTATCCATGCTGCTGGAATATCAGCTGACGAATCATTTCCTACGGTAAGCACGGTAAAGTTTAGTTTGTGTTGCAGTGAAGCAGCTGTTAAACAAGGCTATTCACAAGTTCCATTCCAAGCCAATTGTTACCATTCCCCTAAGTGAATTGAAACTGAGCACAGTGTTTCCATTTGTATGTGTAGGTATGGTTAACCTTAACATTTCTATGCTAGTAATTATAAGGCTAACTTATTATTATTATTATTTTATTTCAAAAAATCGGCCCACGTTTTTTTTTTGGACCACAGCACCTACGCTTGAGTACGACAAGTGCCGAGTTACAGATTATACAAAAGGACAAGGGAAATGAATTATGACACAGCAAAAACTACAAGCAATCACCGTACAGTACTGCATGCCACGTACTGAAGGTGTACTCCTTGCACAGTGAAAACCTGGTCACTGCCTGCACCAGAAGGTTAGGAGAAGCCAACGCCCGAACACGAGTTCCCCAAACAGCTTTTCTTCTGATAGCTCCAAAGGATGGGAGGTTATTCTCAACCATTAACCTACTTGCACTGTACCATGGTGGCCGACCATGTAGCCGTCTAGCAGCATTGTTGTATGCAACTCTGAGTTTGTTCACAGAGGCCTTGTTATAGTCCATCCATAAGCCACTTGTGTAGAGGTTTGTGCAATGTGCCTTGAAAAGACGGTTTTTTACAAACCTATCACATTATAAACCGTGCATCGTAGAATAGCAGTGCAAACGGAGAATTGCAGAGAACTGCATAATAAAAGCAGTGCACATAAGAAGTAAAACAAACTAGAACTAAGAGCAGAAAACAGAATTTGCAGGCGACAAAAGTTTTCGGTGTAAACTTCATCACTGCTGGTGGTTGACCACTTGATAGCATGTCGCTTGTGTAAGCAGCGCAGTTTTCACTACTAACTTTCATCGCATGTAAATCTTATCATTCTTCTCTTTTTTTTTTTTTTTACTTTTTTTCGATTTCGTACTGATGTAGGGTTCTCCGCAATTTCCCTATTGTACCATTCTTCAAGGAAGCATAATTTATAACTTAAAACGTGATTCACAAGATTCGAAACTACCTCCGAGGCAGTGTGTATAGCCACTTCAAGGTTTCATTTTGCTGACTGAAATTGTGTGAAAACAGCCACCCATGAATGAGATTTTGTTATTTATCCTGTATATTAATCAGGGAAACTTGTTACCGTTAATTCTTTATAAAACCTGTCGGCAGCCACTTGTACCACTGAACCATTTCACGAAAGAGATACTGCTGTGGGTTGGTGGTTTATACTAGGCCACATGGAGAACGCAATAACTGCGAAAATTAACAAGTATTCTCTCATGCACAGTGACATAAGAAATAGAAACGCATACCAGTTATTATTTTAATTAGCTAGTCAAATGAATTGAAGTTGGCTTTCGTTAACCCGTTAAACCATCACTAAGACCAGAATTAATAGAGATAACTAAATATAGATGCAAACCTATTTACGTTGCCTTTTGGACTTATATGTCAGACTGCCTAAAGCGGGGAATCGAACCCACGACCTTTGAAACCAACGTCAAATGTCCTACCGCTGAATCATACTTACACGGCCTTCGCTCAGCGGTATGACCTCGTCCTTTGGTTCCAAAGGTCCTGGGTTCGATTCCCCGCTCAGGCAGTCTGACATGTAAGTCCAAATGGCAACGTAAATAAGTTAGCATCTGTATTTAGTTATTTCTTGTGAGCCTTTGGCTTTCTAGTTTTTAATTAATAGAGATAGTGCCTACCACGTATGGAAGGAAAAAGGAAGAATGAGGGATTTATTTTCGGTTAGCGCTAATCAATGCAACTACAGTTGAAGACCACTTTCCATCGGTATTGAGTAAAGCCAGAAATAATTATCGGCAATGGCTAATGCGTAATTTATGTGCAGTACTTTTAATTACTAAACTGGGTTTGAGCAAAGAAAACATTATAAAATGCTGTGTTATAGTCACATTATTTATTATTTTATTTTATTTTATTTTATTTTATTTTATTTTATTTTATTTTATTTTATTTATATTTTGTGACATTTTTTATTTTTGTAATAAAGTAATACGATAGTCAGACAGACGAATTCAACTGCTGCTGTAATTCTTGCAATCAACGAAGTTAAATATAGAATATCATTTAAAGAACTGTTTGACTAGAAAAGCCGACTGTAATTATACTTTTTCAGGTTGAAATGTCTCAGTTTTATGTGCTCGTAGGCCAACTGATTGAATTGTTGAAAGATCATGGAAAAAAACTGACTGATGAGGGAGATGATGCTTATTTTAGACGTGTAGAAAGGTTAGGTACAACCAGAGATGACCAGCTGCAAAGGTTGCATGAAGTAAGTTGAGTCTTTTTGTCCATTTCACTAACTAGGTCAGAATTACTGAGAAGGTGGAGGGGAGGGGGAGGGTGTTCCACTCCCGCTTTAGTTGTGCACGTAATTCCGAAATTAGTTGAAAACATTTTGGATTTTTACGAATTGTAGAAAAATTGGTCATATGACAGGTCGACCACCGATATTAGGGCGCGTTTACGCAAGAAGTCATTCTCGCTCGCCGATTGCTATTTGCTAGTCAACCGTTATTTATTTATGGTTAGTTTCCCGTTGCTACTAAATGAATGCGGTAATAGAAAACAATTTGTATGTATTATAAATAACAACACGGATAACGAACAAAGTGCTACAGTAATTTTAAATATTGCTACAAGATTGTTGTCATTTCACACTATTTTCAAAATTTGCTATTCTCCCTCAAAGTTCAGTTTCTAGCAATGATCAAACGTCGGTAGAATAAATAGCTTCTCGCAGGAAGAATTCAAAATCCAACATGGCGTCCATTTTGTGGCCATCGAATCGAAGACAAACCATCGAATGCCGGCATACAAAAATCAGTCCGTCGTCTTGTTCTGCAGATTGACAAGAAATTGATTGACAAGAAATTATGACAACAAATTGTTTTCTTGTTGTCATAAATCGACTCTCAAATGTTGCAAGCATCGTACGCCGTGTCACGAGGCACGAGGAGAAGATTTGTGTCTGCGTCGTTGCCATGGTTACTAATATAAGCACAGACAACTCGAAAGCCGCATACTCCAGAAAAGGCGAGAAGTAGCCATCAGATTTAGTATTGATCAAGTAAAAGCTAGTGACCGAGAAAACTGTCGTTGCGTAAACGAGCCCTTACACTTGCAAAACTGAACTATACTGCATCACTAAGCTACTGCATCAATAGCAGATCAAAGTTAATGGGTTAAGGAAAACAGCATTTTCCGTTTCGAAATCGAAATCGGGTAAGTGTAGGCAGTTTCTATGGCAAGGAGTCCACAGAGCACACGCCAAACCTTTCCTTTTCCTTTCCGATCCGAAAGTTGACTCCATCCTGTTCAGCTTTTTCCGAAATTGACCGAAAAACGAAAGCATATCGGAAAGCCAATCACAGTACACAGTTGTTCCCACATGACCATGCTACTGCGGCCAGTAGCCAGCCCAACAAAGATGTAGGCATGTAAACAAAGGGACTGATATTTTTGTTGAGAAACACGATGAAGTAACTTACTTATTAGCCTAAAAAAACTGATTGTGTGATTAACAAGAAAATAGCCCGTGGCCTAGCTATGCCGGTAGGTTCTCTGTTAGGCAGATTGCTGTAAATAATGTTGAATCATTGTTCTTGTAAATACTGTTCCATTATTGCATAGTCTATTACTAAAACAATTTACAATGCTACCATCGTGGTTGCTCGTCTGGTAACTAGTGTTCTTTTAAATGTTTGAATTATATAGCAATTGAATTGAACTATTTTTGTGAATCTTTATTGTAGTAATTTATTTTCTTAAACATATTTTTGTTTGTAATTTATTTACCCAATGTGCACAATATTATTTACATAGAATTTGGCTATGTAGCCTGTACGGCGCTCTATAGAGCATCCTTGAAGTAAAGTGAAGTAAAAGCTACAGCAAAAAAACTTGGCCGAGGTCGCCGTTGTAAATAATGGCAACCGGCAATGGAGGTTCCTGCTAACCAATGCAGTGCTGACCAGCCACCAGAACAGACTCATTCAGTGGGTTTTGGCTAAGCACGTGACAGTATACGACAAACAATACCAGAATATAGGACGATGTAGATTGAGCAACTCAACATTACAGCGCGAAACGGTTGGCGGTTGAGGCCTATAAACCCAAAAAACACTAATTAGTCAATTACATACCGGCATTTGCATGACTAGAGACCAAGAACGTGCACACAAGGGGGATGGAGAGGGGGGGCGCTAGCCCCTACCCTCATGGCAAAGTGCTCTTTTTCGGAAAAATACCTACATTTGCTGGACCGGTGGTTAAGGGCCCAAAAAGGCCAAAAAAGAGGACAATAATGGCTAAGAAAGTGGTGCAAAGAGGGGCAGTAAATCCCAAAAAGGGTAACAATGAGAGGTAAGAAGAGTTGAAAACGCAACCCCAAAAAAAAACATGTTCCCAGAAAAAAGCAAGTTGTTCATGCCCTCTCGGGGTCCTGCTCATGTCCCTGCTAGAAGTGGTCAACTGAGAAGCGCTCCTGCAATTCCGCCAGTTTATTTTCACGTACTCACCGCATATTACTAAGCCCCGTTGTGGTTGGCTATACTCTCGCATTGTATGATTGGATGGCCGCAAAGGCTTGCTTTCCGCGGTATGAACCGCATTATTGTTTTTGGCAGTAGATTCCGAAATTAAAGTAGAAAAGTGTGGTGAGAATTCACCTTTACAGTTTTTTGGACTGATTCCTTCTATAATATTGTCAGAATAATGAAGTTTGCTAGTTATATATCACTATTTTTAAACCCTATATCATTGGCTGCGTCTCGGACGAATGGCTGCCTCCTTGAACGTTAAAAATACACAATAAATTACTTATAGTGATCCATTGTTGAAAAAATATGCCTGTAACCATTACATCGCTGGGCAGCAGAATTTGGCCATCATAGGATAAGTGAACATTTAGGCCATTATTAGGCTACTCCTTATCCTTTACATTTGTCGAACGATGTACAGTCATTAATTGTGTGTACAAGCTAGCGAGCATAAGTTTGAATTCGCTCCACGAACTAGTTTGGTAAAGTTTCTATGTATCAATCGAACATAGTTTTAAAATGGTTTGTTAAATACGTCCGGTACAAGCAAAATTTTAAACAAATTTTCCAAAGCCTATTAATATTTAGAGTTTGATGTTTGCACCGACGTTTAAGATTTACTGTTGGGAAAAAATGAAGGGAACATTGTTTAAAATGTTACCTACTTGCCTCGGTAAAATAGCTGCAACGATCATTCCACTAAGATATGATAGCAACTCAATATCCCACAGAATCTCTCATCGTTTAGAGTATTCTAGTTTTAACAAAACTGTAGTGCATGTGGAATACCTCAACAAAGTGCCTAATGGCAGAAAGTACAGAAATTGCCACTTGACAGTTTAGGTGAAATTCAGCAGTTCAAAATGGGTGCAGCCCCTTTTATTAACTATCGTTATGATGTCATAGTCATATAACATCAGGATTAGTCTATTTACACAACACGGGTGGGGCGGTTAAGAATCTCCCTCTAGGTAGTGCCATAGCTCTACACAAACACTGCAAAAACTAAGGTTGTGTTTGATTTTTATAAAATAACAGTAGTACGACAATATTACGACAACTACGTCAATTGCGTCAATTACGACAATATTGCGACAATATTACGATGGCAGTGACGACTTCCGATAAATTTAGGCATCAATGCAAAAAAAAAACTATTTTTAAAAGGTAAAATTTGTTGTTCAACATGAATTTAAGCTTTCATACCACATAATCAATATTTCGCACGCAGTATTCGTGGAATGGACCAGTCTGTGAATTCCCGTCAATAAGTTAAAAAATAATGGCACTTGCCTCATGTTAATTAAGATTACTGTTAACCAAAGTGATGACTGTAGTTAATACTTTCAATGATTTTGACCTTAAACTAGAGACAAAATTGTATAAAAGTAAGCTTGGTTATTTTACTGAAAATATTACCATCTTCTACAAAATATAGGTTTTGACTGTACCAAGTAAACAATAAATACCCCCAAGGTAAATTATCTGGACTTGTACATACCAGTGGACACGATTTTTTTTTAGATATTTCTAAGGTTTTTGAGTCTGTGGTCTTCTAAAAACCTCTTGCTTTATTGGACCGTTATGGCTTTAGGGGTCTTTTGCTTGGCTGACTGGTAGACTATCTTGAAAACAGAAGTCAGAGGATAGTAGTTGGTAATGCTATATATCATACTCTACCAAGATGATTGGTGATGTCATTCAGGGATCAGTAATCGGCCTAATACAGGTTGTCCTTTTATTGAATCATCTAACTTAATAAATCTGTGGACGATGTTGAGATGCGTGCTCTGATTGTGGGTGTGAATGATGGAGTCGAATTATTTAATGCAATTTCAAAACTTAAAACATGGTCTGTTAATAGACAGTTGCCTGTTGTCCCTAATAAGTACACTGTTTTTCACATTGGGAATAAAAGCTCTTTCTTTAAGCACAGTTTGTGTCCTGGGACTCAATTCCTTTCTACCACCATGATTAAGGACTTGGAGTTTGGTGTTCATCTCACCGAAGCTTTTCGTTATTTTTCAGATTAAATTTGTTCTTTCGAAAAGAAATTAATCAACCATTGCCCCGATCTCTTCTCCTTTTTCAACTGATTGATCTTTCCAGTATGAAGGAAGGACATTAAAAGGAAGGCACCTCAACGCATTGGTTGCTTATTCCCATACTTTGACAAATCCAGCCTTATTGCCAGTAAGCTTTACTGAAGAACATTAACCGGACATAAAATACCTGCACATAAAATAATTTTTTGTAAAGACAGGATATTGATGAACTGCACTCAACAAGAAATGCATAAAGGACAAAGGACAAAGCCTTGACGAACAAACGCATGAGCAGTTTTGCATATTTCGTAACTAAATTGCCCTTGTCAACTATAACAGAGAATGTTCGTGTGTTTTTGCCTAATTGTTAAGTTTTGCTAATTTTATGTAATTTACGTATCAACGGATTTGTATTGATCATATTAAGCCCGTTATAGGTGATTTATTATAACAAAACTAAGTCAAAGTTAGCAATCAAACCCAAAAATGAAGTTGATAATTTATTTATTAAGCTCATTCGTACTTTCTTCCATTCTTTTCAGTTTAATGGATTCCAATGGATGCTCGAGTTGACTCATTTTCAGGATCTTTTGAAAACTGAGATGCTTAAGACATCAGCTGACCCTGCATTGAAGAAACTGATTAATAAAATGATTGGTATATTATGTGATCACAAAGATGATAAACCAGATATTTATCAGATTCTGTATATTGATAGTGGTGGAAAGGTGTTTGAGAAAGAGTGTGAATCTTAAGAGACTTAGACAGTCGAGATAATAAAGAACCAGTATTCTCATGGACCCATTCGTTTCATTCATAGAATGTAAAGAATATAAGAGGTATTAAGGAACTAAATAAACAGAGCCAGTGGAGGATGTGGCCATAGCGATTAAGGCGCTATGCAAGTGATCTGAGGCAAACTGGGTAGGCCGGTTTGAATCCGGGTCATGCCACTCCGACGAAAAGTAAGTGCATACAGGTGGCTTACTGAACTGCGTTATTTCTAGTGTATAATTTTCGCTGATGGCTTTTTTTTTTAATTCTCCTTAATATTATTAAGGAAATTGGAAACAAGCACAATTTAAAAGGTGCTATGGTGGTTTCCTTTTAGGCTATGTCAGTACGGCTGAGCGGTGGAATTTCCACCTTTTGGTTTCATAGGTCGATCCACGGTTCAATTCCCCACTTAGTCAGTTTGACATTTAAGTCCAAAAGGCAACGGTTATTGGACTTCATTGGTATTTATTTATCAGTAAACCAACTCATTAGGCTTTCTCTTTTGTAATTTAGGTATGGAAGCCGAGAAATTTCGTATCATAAGTACTTAGGATACTAAAGCACGGTTTACGATTTCTTAAACAAGGCATCAATAATAATAATAATAATAATAATAATAATAATAATAATAATAATAATAATATTTGTTGTGATAGCAACGGGTCTGGCAAGGACAGGGGGGGGGGGGGGTCACCAACAGCCAGCCACAATTACATGGAAATTTGGTGTACACAATATGGCCAAGAAATGGTGTTCGAAAGAGGTTTGGGGACACGAATGCTTTACCAAGGTTAGACCTACCATGGACTCAAAGGTCCCCGATGGCATCGCCAAACGTGCAGGACGTAGGAAGGGTGTGAAAAGTGTTAAAAGGCCCAAAAAGAAGCTGTACAATTAAAAAGTATTAACATCGCTAAAATATTGCAAGGTATGCTATGGTGAATACTAAAAACTAAAGCACAAGATAGTGGGATTAGTCATCACTTAAAAAATATTAATAAGAAATATATCAAAGACCAACCTGATAGAACAGAGTGGCAGAACTGCCACAAGCGGCCTACAAAATTTTTTTTTTAATGATATATTTTAAGGAGACGGAAGGGCTTGGGACTACTAACACAGTTCCCAAAGGGAAGAGGGGGGGGGGGGGGTTGACGGTGAGAAAAAAAAACCATTAGGTGTCCGGGAGTAAAGAACGTTTCAGAAAAACGTGAAGTGGTTCCTCATGAAGCAACCTACAAAAGGTCGAAACCGACAGTACAGACACAGTCTTTACAATGAGTGCGTTCCAATTAGGAACCATGCGAACCGAGAAGAAATGCTGGCGACAGTCAAGATTTGATGCAGGTATGGCCAACTTCCACTTGTGACCGCGTGTACAAATAAGGCGTTGTGTAGGATCGAAAAACGGAAGGTCAATGCCGATTAAATTATGAAGTATCTTATATGTTAGTACGAGGTCCGCTTTTATACGTCACAGCTTAAGCAACTCCAGACCCAATCTTACAATTCTTTCGCGATAAACATTTTCCCGGAATTCAGGGAGATATTTTGTGTAACGGCGCTGGACTTTCTCCAAGTGGTCAATATTTTTGGCAAGGTGGGGGGGACTATTTGGTGCAGCATACTCCAAGATAGGACGCACAAACACCTTGAACGCCCAAATCCTGATGGCAACACACTTAGATAAAAAAAAAAAAAAAAACACACTTACAATCGTGGAGCGTCGGAATGTCCCCAGTGGCAACTTTTTGGCAATGGAAGGACGGTTTTTAATTCGCAGTGAACCATATTCCTAGGTCCTTAAACTCTTCGGTTTGTGGGAAGGTCTCCTGATCAAGGAAATACTGGGATATGCAATGGACTGCTATGCCGTTATCCGTCTACTCATTCCTTACATTCCCCATATGGTGGCCAAGTCACATCCGAACACCTTTTCTCGTCTCGCCAAATGGCATCGCAGTCCTTGCATGGCACTCTATAAACTCATTCCCTGGTATTTGCTGCTTTTCGAGATCCTGCTCATCTTGAGGTTTATTTCGACTTAAAACTTCTTCACGTTTCGTGGAGCATCTACAACAAGCGGCTACATATATAAGTTGTCAGCTGTTAGAGCTAAATTATGTTACCGGTAAATTTTCTATGCTAATCATTTGGCGGCAGCTTGGAATTATAGTTTTCCTGCAGATTTCGTCAATGCTACCTCTCTGATTTGGGTTCCTACAAAGAATAATAAACAGATTGGACGTTTGTAAATTTTTACATTGCTTTAACCTTTTTCCTCTTATCAATTCTGGCCAGGAATCAGTGGCACACAGCATTTCCTTGGACAAAAATTCACTTCTCACGTGAAATCAAATAATTCACATTCATATTGTTGTAGCAGTACCGTGTGACTGTTGGCTGACCATCTCAAGCAGATAAGTCCTATTTCATCGGTAAAAACACCGGAATACGTATCAAGCAGGGCTGTTGCAACAGGGGCATGTGTTGTCCACGCGGGCGAAACTAGTGTATGGCCTGTTGTAAAAATGAAACATAATTGCTCCCTTGACACCAAATTATATGTTCTGCAAAACTGGAACTCAGCTCATTTTGTGGATATGTCTTTTCGATCAGCCAGCCATATCCCTTCGCTGAACATAAAGAGAGAAATAATGTAGCAAAATTTAAGTTTCTAGGTCTTTTAGACTTTAAGCGGGTTGCAAGGCCGGCTCAAGACAATTTGGGGCCCTACCGCATATTCAGCAACTGGGGCCGCAAGGCTCATAAGTGTAGCATTAAAAGCATTTTTTCCGATTTTTTAATTCGTGGTAGATTAGAATCATTAAACAATCATTTTTCACAACGTCAAAGTCAACATCCATTTTTTTTATTACAAAAATTAATGTGAATCACAAAAAGAGTGAATAAAGTTGCAAAAATTATAAATTACAGCCATGAAAACGAAAAAAAAAAACGAGTAAAATCGTTACTAACTATAACAGCAAATAAAAACTACATAAAGAAACACAAAACTTACTTCACAAGGGGAAAAGAAAAAGAAAAGAAAATTTAAAAAGAAAGAAGGTGGTGGGGGGGGGAGGGGGACAAGAAAGGAATATCCATTTCACTGTTTCGCGTTTCTCATTTCCTGCCAGTTGCGACCGAATTAAAATGCCAGCCGCAAGTACCACTAGTTTCGGTTTCGGTCTCCTGTCGCTTTGACCAATCGACACACATCTTCCCTTAGTTTCAAAGCACTAGCACAGATTCTCACCCCGTTTTTCTCTTTACTTTGACGCGGTATAAAGGATTTTCAATCCGTAATCTGCCTTCTCACTGTAGTAAGATGAGTGCTGCCGCTCTCGCGCGTGAGCCTCTTTAATCCGAGGGCCCTACGCGGCCGTGTTGATCGCGTGCCCCTTGAGCTGGCTCTGGCTGGTTGTAGAAATGGAAGAGGATCATTTTGTTGTTTTAGAGTAATATTTTTGGAGTTATATTTTATGCTATAAAAAATTATTAATGACATAAAAAATATCGTATGACGTAAAAATGGTGGCCCATCGTATGGCAATAAATAGTGAATGGGGATGTCCTCTGAAATCTCACCACACGAACTAAACTTTACATATCGCCTCAGAATAGTAATTTAACAGACGTAGATAATAACTAGTTAAATAACTGAACTACACGTGCTTTCATGAAAAGGTCATTAATTAAAGAGAACTGTGCCAGCCATAGCTTTGAAAATGAGTCACCCAGTTCTTTTTTTTTCGGGAGGGGGTTGGGAGGTGGGGGGGGGGGCAGTTCACAACGTAGCAGCCGACAATATGTTTGCGTTTAAAGTGTATAGAGTGACTAAAGAGTCGCTAACTAACTAATAACGTACAATTAATTATTTAAAGATGACATCTCAGGCACGATTCGGACACCTGGCCATAAAGCTAGGCAAAAATGAAAAAACCGTCCGTTTAGCTGCCCTTTATCAAAACGTTAATTACATGATAAAGCGTTTAAATAGCCTGCGATGAGGTATACTCAGCGTTTTGACTTCACTCCGAAACTAAGCAGGTAATGTATTAGTTATGCTATGCTAGATGGAGATTATATTTTGTGTGTGTGTGGGGTACAAGTTCGTGTTTTTATTTAAATTGACTTGCTCGGGTATAACTTCATAATTTTTGTTATTTCCACCATAAACTGCTCATACCGACTCCTCTTGAAGTGATGTGTGAGGAAATATTTTCGGAGGAGGGCGGGGAGCGGCAATTCATTGCCAGCCAGAGGGTCCGAAGGTGGACTACTACCTATCCCAGCTGGGGTAGAGTCTGGGGTGGACAATTGGAATCTAAAGCATTTTACAGTACACCACTGCCGTATTTATTTTCTGGACAGTAGCTTTTTCACATATTCTCGAGTTTTTTACACCACTCGGGTAAACAGCGAAAGTCTTGCCGCAATTTTGCAGAACGCCATCGTCTAGCTAATATTTAGCTTAAAATGAGGGAAAATATAAAAACCAAATAGTCAGTTTAAAAAAAAAGTTAATTTGTTATTTTTGGATTCGTAGGGTGGGAGGGGGTGGCCCCCTTCCCCTACTCTCTTCCCTGTAACACTTTGCGTCTAGCTGTGTTTAGTTAACAATCCTGGTAGCCAGGAAAATATACAAGATGTGTGTGGGTATTAAAAATGTAGGCCTACATATTATTAGATAAATGAAAGGTTGCTCAAGCAAGGAAACAGAGGCATTGTCTATGTTTTATAAAAAAAAAAATCAGTTTCAGTTGCTATACTATTCATTGATTGAAAAATGAATTTTACAAATAGTGCTTAAACCCTAGGACGCATATTTTGGTTTTAGCTTTCAAGCCTTTTTCTTATATTATCTACACCATTAAAAACATACGATGCGTGTGTATACTGTGTACGCGTCTGTGTACGTGAACTCCGCTTGAACTAAAGTACCTACAAAGATGAGAGTACCCCCAAATGAATGATAATTAAATTAAATTGCGCATGCGTTAGGCCTATTTTCATTCCTTTAACTTGATTTTATGACCCTAAAATGCGCGTAAACTGTCCAGAAAACTGCTAATGACGGCATATTTCGCTTAGGCAAACTAACCAGAAAGAAAGTTTTCGTGAACAAACTTTAAACTTCCAAAATAAACGGTGATTTCCCATTTCGCAGAGTTCCGTTTCTCAGAAAATAACACGGATTAAGATTTTTCTGCGAAACGGGATCGCCGAATCAAAATGTTCTTTAAAAATTTAACGCTGAAGAAGTTAAAGATGCATTCCTAATTGAAAGGAATTTGTGATTAGTTGCGAGTTCTGATGTTATATGTCTAGCCGCAGTGAGCGCGGCAGTGCGAGCGTGGTATGTAATTTTTAAAAAAATAATTTCCTTTTATTTTTCTGTGAAGCGGGATTCTGCTAAATACACTAAATAATTTAACGACTAACAACGCTATTGCTCTTTTGACTTTGTGTACGCCATTGTTGACACATGTTATGCATGCACTTTGAGATTGCAATTACATTGTACGAACTGTTGAAACAAATTTGGATTGCAAAAAAATATAAAAGGACTGCCCAAATATGAAAATTCCTGCATACTAGCCTACTACGTATAAATCGTAAAATTGGTTTTGCTTCAACTGACTGATGAACGAAAAAGCAGGCCTATACAGGTTTTAAAAGTTTGTCAAACATTCCATTTCTGAAGCACGGAAGTACGTAGATTTAGAGAGAAAAGCGAGTGAATTCCACGTAAACTAAACCTTTTCAATGAGTTTCTCGCTTTGCGCTCTTATTCTTTCATTTAGCTCGACTCTCTCCTTCGTACGGCATTACTTTTGGAGAAGATAGCAAACGTGCAAACAAACAACGTTTGGTGGCGGTTTACTCGCGGCAGTCTTATTACCACGTACAAGATCTTATTTCAAAACTATGGCAGCCCAAACGCTAGAGCAATTTTTGTATTAAACTCGTCCTCCCAACGCGCGGCCATCCTTTTAAACTTTTTTTCTAAACATGTGTCGCATAATTTTGCTAAGAATTACTTCTTTAACAGAGTTATCCCATTATGGAACTCTCTTCCACCGTTTGTTGTACTCGCACCCACTACTAATACTTTTAAAAACCGACTCGATGGTTATGTGAGAGAATCTACTGATTTTACTGTGAGTTACATCGAATAAATTAAATGATTCACTGGGTTTCCGCTACGTGCTATTTCCTTGCGGGTACCTGTTGCGTTAAATCTAAACGTTCCACGCTTTGATCACTTGTTATTCTGCCTATGCGTACTACCCTGTTGAGTGTTTGCCTGGTACTGTGTACTGCATTGGTTTTACTGTTGCCTTTGCCTTCCTGTGAAGATTGTTTTACCAAGGTTGTAATCTAAGATATTGTATGCTGCACAGCCAAATGGCACCGCAGATGTAATTGTCATTAAAGTTAAAGTTAAAACAAACAAACAAACAAATCTTATGTCTTGAATGATGTAATTGAAATGCAGGCGTGCTGAGGAATGCTGATGAACAAACTGTAAGCAACAATTGCAATTAGTTTGCGTCGAAATAATTAGTAGAACGATTTTGTGATTAAAAAAATTATATGAAGCATGGGTCTACGGAAATGGAGTGAGCGAAACGAACGATATGGCTACTTTCTCAGTTCGCATTAAAATTAAGTACTTTAATTATTTAAGCCTCATTATTACGCAAAAAATTTAAGTTCGTATTTCTTGTTTTGTGTGTACTTTTGTCATGTTAGTGCCTCAGATAGAGGCATTGAACAACTATGCAAATATACAGATCGTATACGTTTTTAACGATGTTGTAATTGAGGGCTGTGGGCAAGTACTCGTTTTCTATGATAGCCTTGAGCTGTTTTACTCCTGTGTATATATATATATACTAGCAGTCGTACCCGGCTTTGCCTGGAATTTTGTTTCGCCCATGGTTGTTTCCCAGCAACTATAAGCGTTACTCCTATACGGGATAGTGATGGGATGCGGATGGGAATGGGCAGTTGTTATGGCAATCAGTCCAAATGTCAAAAATTAATGCAATAGGGCGAACACCTTAATTCTTTTTACAGTAGCAACGGAAAAGGGGGAGAATGTTCATTCTTTGCACGGTAACATTGAAAAAAGGGTGAACATGGCCATTTTTTGCACAGAAGCAATGATAAAAATTGAGTAGCCGGCAATGTGAAAATTAATATTGCTAAGTAGTAACAGTCAGTAACAAACGAAATATTACGACTTTATTGTTGACTGAAAACTCTGGGCTATCAAGCTCAAAGCCCCCAACACAACAAATGTAAAAGAAAAGGGGGCATTGGAGACCATGGCTTCTTACTAGGCCGGTGTGAGGCGCATCTAGTTGTGAATTAAAATCAGAAACGTTAGAGAATTAAGAAGTGATAATCCACTTTTAATCTGATTTAATTTTTTCATTGTGTTAATTTTTTTAATTTTTTTTTTAAATAAGGTAAATTTCGATAAAATGTTTCTGGCACAAGAAGTTTTTGGATCCTTTCACCTTTAACGCTCCTTAAAGTGGTACTTTGATCCGTTTTTTTGTAAATCATGTATTCGTTTCTGTCATGTTTTAGGTAAAATGAACACTTTTGCACCCTTTGTTGTCTTTGTCTTTGTGGTTGTGAGTTGGGCCAAACCTCTTGAAGAAGCTGAAAGCCAACCAGTTGCTGTTACTATGTACAGAAACAAGATAGTGGAAGACAGGCTACAACAACTGGTTGCTATGGACAGAAACAAGATAGCTGAAGAAACACCACAAGATCTGGTTGCTATGGACAGAAACAAGAAACTTAAGAAACGCACAAGATCTGTTAGTTATGGACAGAAACAAGATAGCTGAAGAAACGCCACAAGATCGGGTTGCTATGGACAGAAACAATATGGCAGTTGAAACGCAACAAGGTCCTGTTGCTATGGAAAGAGAAAAAAAGTTAGACGTATGTCTGAACTTGATATGCACAAAGAAAGATTGCCATCCTAGAGCAAGATTGTGCTCTGTGTATAATTACGTGAAAGAGACAAATGTTTACGTAAATGTGGTATAGGAATGTTTGTGGGCTAGGTGCTTTAATCATCCCTAATATTAACGAAATACATAATATATATTGTACGTTCACGGCATTTTTTTTAACAATGTAATTTCGAGGTGACAAAAACTCTTTTTCTGTAGCTCGGTGTAATAAACTAGTGCAATAAACTAATTTAAAAAAAAAAGCAACGACTTATGCAAACATCAATCTCTCAAACATCCTTTACGTTTAAGGGAACTGGTCAATCTCAACCCTGGTGGACGGAATTAACGAGGTCCTAAACATCAGCGGGAGGCCGACAAGTTGGACCTCTTAAAGATAAAGCATCAGAAGCAATAGCATATTAGTATAAACCTATCTACTCCAAAACAAAACTTGTTAAGGATTCTCGCCAAGCTTTTTGGCCGTGTGAAGTCGTGATCAAACGCCAAGCTCTTTCGCCAAGTTAATCCCACCGAGTAATAGTTCAAAGGTTAATGAAATATACTATGGAAATTGCTTAATTTTCAATTATTTCATTTAACGTTCGAAGTTTCAGTCAGGATTAGCTTGGACAAAGCGCTTGGCGTTTTAAGGTGAAATATGATGCACTTTCATGATGCTCACCACAAATTACCTGTGCCCCTCAGATTCTTACCAGTAACTCTTGCGTTGTCAAGGCCATTTACCAAGTATAGTATTAATGTAAGTACAGCCGATAAATTCATTTATTTCTTATCGACGAGTGAATTGTTACCTCCTTTTCACTACAGGGAACCTTCACAAAGCACTCGTGTTCCATATTTCGACTCGCTTACGGACCCAAATTATCCTTAAAAATGAAATAAAGAGAATGAGCACTCACACCACTCAACTGCAAAACCTCGTGACTGAATTTTGTTAAATCATTTATAAATACGTAAATTGTGGCCATCCACTCTACCTGCGGGTCACTCGAATTTCTAGCCTGACTTGGCAAAAAACTCTCTCCCCCGCCCCCACAATTTTGAAAACTACTAACTTCATTGTCACTGTATCCACCCACTCCACCCCTCCACACCCAGGTCATTCGACTGACCACCATAAATCCATAAATCACCTAAATCTTAAACCGTCTCTCCAAATGAAAATTCAGCCTGACTTTCTGCGCACCTCAAAAGAAACACCATTTACCAAATTCCGTGCGAAAATACTATTCAGGGCATCACCATATTGAACACATTTAACAAAGTCTGATTGAAATATTAAAATCCCACAATCCAACTTCAAACTACCTGACAACAACAACCCATTAGTCCAGATTTATAAAACTGGCCATAAACCTAACATTTCGAAAACTAAGAGAACATTTGCATACATTTGTATTGAGAAAATTCCGGGAATTTTCATACGACTTAGTCTTGAAACTCTGTACCTCGCTTTGCACGACCCCCAGTCCATAATCACCTGCCCCCTAATGACAACACATTTAAAGAATCCTTAGCACTCCTCAGAAAGTTCTGTGTTCGACTTTACGGTACCAGCGAAATCACTGTCTGTCTCACTCATCACCAGGAGAAAGGAAAAAAAAACCAGACAACACGCAGTAGTCACCACTTCTTCTTGTGCGTTCAGCACAAAGCGGTCACTCTCCTCTCCTCATCGTACTTTAAAATTTTTTAATTCTCCATTTTTTAAATTTGTTTTATTTATTTGTTTTTAACCCCGGCTGTTATGACTGCATTCTGCTGTCTGTTAACGCTATTATGCAATTTTAAGTGTATTGAGTCTTTTTTCTCTTGACAATGAGCTGGAGGCAGCATGAAACTTCGCGGTGTGTTTGAAATTTTGCACTTTTGGTTTCTCTTTAGTCAAAATATAATTCACTTTTCGGGTGCACGAACCTAAACTGGGTTGTCTGCCCCACGACGATGAGACGAACAAATTAGCTTTTGAAAATAAAGCGGAAATCCCAAGTTCTTTGACCTGCCACAATCGACATGAGCACGAAAACGGCAGTGGCCTCCAACGAAACAATGACGAATAGATTGCCTATCGACTTTCTAACAAAGATGTCTGACAATGTGAACTTGGCGAGCGAAACACTAGCATGTTCCTTGATTATGAAAAGTGACTACGGAACAACACGTTAACATGTTCTGGGCACCTTTACTTGCTTTCAAATCGTACGCTAGCAATTTTTTCACCCTCGCTGACTCATTAACCCAATAAAAATGGTTACCCACTTGACCTACTTATCCACCGACCCACTACCGTACCAATACCCCACCAGCGATACATAGCATGCCTTCGATTTACGTTAATATTTCTATTCAAAAGAGTAAAATTAGGTCCCATCGTTGTACCGTATCGTCTCTAATTGCTGTGTCATATGCTCCAAACGTAAAAGTACTGACGATTCTCCAAAAATGATGGGGTTAAAATCGGTGTCTGTAAAAAAAAAGGAGTGTGGTTTTGAAGTACGTCATTTTGGAGTTGTCTGTTGGCTTTTCTAAAATTATTGACCACCTCAGTGCTGTCCTCACAATTCATCATAGTAGTTCGTAAACGCGTGATGATTTTTCCCATCCTTCAGAGTAACGTTACTGCTGAAGCAACAGACTTATCGAATCTTCGAGACGCTTCTTCCACTGAATACACTTACTAAAGATGGCGGACCTGCATTTTTCTCGCTGGGACTGTTTATGTAAATGTAATCTACCCCAAAACAAAAGTTGTTAAGGATTCCCGCCAAGCTCTTCGGCCGTGTGAAGTCGTGATATCAAACGCCAAGCTCTTTCGCCAAGCTAATCTCAAAAGGTACCTAATGTTCGAAGGTTAAATGAAATATATGAAAATTGCTTACTGCGCAATTTTCAAAGTAATTCCACAAATATCAACGTTATTCACGTCGGTTTTTTTTTCAATAAGAAAACGTTAAGCTCTGTCACTAACAGTGACTTTTATGTTGTCAGGCGACCAAAGTCTCCCGATTAAACAGGTTTCAGCCTTTTCTGTCGCATTGTTATTTATCCTCAGATGGCTGAAAACAGCCAAACTACCTGAGCTGTAAAGACACAACTTGTCTGGTGGTCGCCATGCTCGTATATATATATTATCTGTATGTTACCATTTATCTTGGCGGGCGACACACTAGCGTGTGTTTTGATTAATAACTGATTAAGAGTGTCATCACATGGAGCTTCCCCACTAAGCTAAAAGAAACTAACAAGTCGTTTGACTAAGTAATAAATGTGTTATATTACAACTGTATCGCCCTTGAAAAAGCAAGCATGATGTGGAAGATACCCTAATGTATTTGCTGAATCATCGTCCTAAAATACAGAAGCGTTACATCATTTGTTGTTGTTGCTCATGTTCTTGTTCGTCTATATTTTATACACAATGTTACTTAAATTCCAAATACTCACTCTACAAAGCTGGTCTTCCCCCATTGTATAGATATTTCTGTGCTCATTTTGCTTTTCTAAAATTGATGGAAATCGGTCCGTAGTTCCTGGGTTACGTAACTTCAAACGACCAGATTCGTAAATCAACACAGCAACTTAGCATACGTACCTCGTGTCATCGGCTGAAATAAATAAAGCTATAGTTGTTCCCCAGCGTAACATACGCCGGTCTAGCTTATTCCAGCTGATTCAACTCGGTTGTAATAGTCAGCATTATTGAAGTAATAGTGTTTGTTTCTAATTGTTAGAGCGTATATCCATTCTCATTGTCGACCGCTCGTTCTTTTTCTCAAATCTCAAATCATTTATTATAGGAATCTAAAGCTCCGTGACCATACATCCCATCTGACTTATGGCTAACTTACTCTAACATCAGAACAACAGAGCCCATACAATGCTCCGAGACCAAGGTTCCCCCTGGGATCTACACCTCACCTCTTTTCTTTCCATGATTTAATCGAGGCCTCAGCCAAATACTATGCACCCCTAAAAGTCTACAGCATATTAACCATGGCATGTTGCTACCGTGGCAAGAATGAACCCGCTCGATCTCTTGCTGTTTGTTCCAGGATAATAGCCAGCATTATTGAAGCTTCGTTTGTTTAATCATGATCCCTCATCATCATTAAATCTGCTCATAGGCGAAATATACAAATTTATTTGATGCCTGAGCCCAACGCTGTACGCCCCAGTACGAAAAGATAATACAGAACTATCGTTTCTTTATTGGAGTTTAAATGACCCTAACGCCGTACACTCTACAGAAATACACATACAGAAATATACATAAAGATGCCAACAATTTGACATCATACTCCCATTCTAAAGCCAAAATTATGATGCTTATTAACTCGTATGTTTTTTGTCAACATGCATACAAAATATTTCTTAAAATCTGTTGGACCAAAAAATTGTGGCTAGGATTAGCGTGGACACAACAACAGCCAAAAGCAAATACTGAACACAGAAGCAGCTCGACTCTACGAATAAAAAAATATACAAACCTATTCCGTTGCCCATTTGTCTTTACATCCTGTAATGACCAATAAAGGCAAAAGGCGTACAAAGCAAACTGTAGCAATCACTGTACCAACTGTACCAACTGTACCAACGTAGTAATTTTAGCTGAATGAGTGAGCCCACCGAGCGAATTCACTGCTCGTCTCTATTGTTAACAATGAACACAAAAGAACAGCATGGTATGCCAAAATATCACGAATTAGAAAAAACAACCTGACCTTGTTTGGGGTAAGGGTTAAGTGAACCAAAGTTTAGATACGAACAGAAAACGAACAGCTTTCCTCTAAGGTATCAGATAACATAAAGATGCTGCAGTGTTTAGTCCATATGAAATTTTACTGCTGTGCCGATGTTTTTACCTTTTTTTTTTCATTTTTGAAAAAGTAAGCTAATATTGGTGTGTGCGTGTGTCGTCTTAACAGCTGCTTGACTAAACGACATTATTCCCAAACTCCACAATACCTGTATTACCTGGTTAATTTTGGTTTCTATTGCCTGTTGAAAATATAATTACCTTTTTTAATAGCATTCTCCTTCTCTCAATGCTATTCAATACTACAGAAATAAATCGAAGATGTCCTTCCGATTCGCTACCTAATGTGCAAGTGTACTGCGCAGCCTCTTTCATATTAAAGTCGAAGCAGAGCGGTAATGCTCACCTTTTTGATCTTCTATCATGCCCAAATGGCGACTAGAGGGGAGGAGGGTGGGACAAAGGTAATGTAAATTTTCAACAGGCAATAGAAACCAAAATCAACCAGGTGTTGGAGTTTCTAATTGCCTTGAAAATATCCATTACCTTTTTTAATAGCAATCCCATTGACTTCGTCAAGCCGGCGGGCGCCATTTGACAAAAGTCCCCTCAGGTAGCGACCGGTTCCCTTCACAGAATGGCAAAGTGTGTATAAGGGGTTAGAGTAAGCGACGGGCAGCAACAAATGGCCCGACGCGATATAGTCCTTCTGTATAATGGGACATGTCTCGGAGGTAGTGGGTGGGAGGTGAAGACAGTGGGTCGTCTCCAGGAAGCAGCTTCCATAATTTCAGTGACAGGAATGTTACTATGATGAGCCCATAAGGTAGAAATAGCACGAAGTTCATGGGTTTTTAGTGGTCTAATTCCGAAGGTGGCTCCACACCTTGACATCTCCCGGAAGACAACAAGACTCGCCTGGGACGTCGTCCTCACCCTGCACCTACCAAATCTGATGCTCCCAAAGACAACTGGAAAACTACTAAGCCTCCCGACTCTCTTCCGCCTCCGGCCCCTCGTGCCACTTCGCCCTTTCCGCTCCACACCCAGGGACGAGGACGCGGTCGTTCCCTGGGCCGCTCCTCCACCCCTGATTGGAAGCGACGATCCTCCTCCCAACCCCGATACAGGGAACTTGACAATTATTGACATTCCGCCTCCCCCACAATGTGTAGGGGCATGCCTTCGACATCGTGCCAAAGCCTGGTAATCCGACCCAGTAATCCTTTCTATTGTTTTCAACGGCTTCAAGCCAAAGTTTTCCCCTCAACCTCTAGTGCAAGATCCACCACGGGACCTAGAATCACCAGCTTCCACTCCGCTTCGAACAGAATTGACATCTCTTCTCCAGAAGAAGGCTATCCGAATTGTGATACCTCCATTCACCCCAGGTTTTTACAGCAACATTTTTCTTTAGAAAACGAAAATGGGGGGAACTCGTCTGATTTTTAACCTGAAACCGCTCAACCAATTTGTTCTCAATCCTCACTTTCAAATGGAAACAGTATCCTCCATCTGAGAATCTCTTCAGCCCAACGATTGGACAGTCTCCCTCGACCCAGCGGACGCATACCTTCTCATAGCTGCCTGTGATGCAGCCTAGAGGCCCAAGTGGAGGATTCGGTCATTGTCGCAGAGGACAAAAACAGGAACTGCCGCTCTACGAGGAAGGTAGAGAGCAAAGCCGAAATCCAGCTTCGTACCTGCAGTCAGAAATTCCGATTGAGGATAGGTATCAAAGTTACGTAGGTTGGCCGTACCTTCTCCTATAGGACGGAAGAAATAATTTTCACGGCTTGGACGAGGCGGAGGAGGATCTTTGTCTAGCTTTAGAGGTGAACCATTTCCGAGGAGGACACATCTGTTGTGAAGCAAAGTCGTTAGGAGTGTTGTTGACAGTCCTAAGAGTGGAAGCTGATTGGGTAGTTGATCGCGGAGGCCAAAACCAAATCCTGTAGCAAGGCCTCTGTTCTTGGATACTAAGTCATTGGCTGCGGAAGGCTTGTACAAGAAACAGTCCGGTATGATTCGTTCGACTGTTTTCAAAAGTTCAGGAAGGGGGATCTCAGAAGGATTCGGATCACCTTGGAACGTAGGCTTGGGTCGCCCTGAAAGCGATGGGTCTGGTGAATAATAGGAGTCTTGGTCGTCAGCTATGGAAGCGTCAAGTGGAGGGTGCGAGAAGCGGAGCTGGAGGGACAGGAAGCGGAGGTGCAGCAGGGGCGGAGGGTCCTGCTTCTGATACGGAGGGGCAGTGTCGCTTGAAAGCCGAACTTAACCAGACGGTTGTATAGTCGGTTGCAGGCATTTTTTCCGCTTGAAGTTGCTGAGGGAGGAGTCCATGAGGGAGTATACTTGAGATGACATAAGAGGTTCGGTGGTACGGAGGGTTGTGGGACGTTCCGGTATCGAATGCTGGGAAGAGCGTGAAAACAAGGCTAAGGGTGTCAATTGAGGACTGACAGAAGAGGCCAACTTGGCCACAACCTTCCGCGCTTTAAGCTGGAGTTTAAGGCAAGCATAGCGTTCCTTTGTGCGAGAAAGTTGCTCCGAAAGGGAACGTAATTCTCGTGCCGGAGGTGGTTGACTACACGGGATGGGAGACGTGGCTGCGGTATCGCAGGGCATAGAAAACGACTCGGAAAGAAGAGGATTCGGAGGCGGAAGAGGCTCCAACGAATCTTGTTCTGTAGTGAGTTCAAGAACCTCAACATTCTTCGCAATAGGCGGAGCGTGGACTGGCGAAGCAGAATGATGAACACGGGCAGAGGAGTCCTCCCTTAGGCGTCCCTTTGGCTCAAGGCATCGCAATGCAGAGGCGGAAGTGGAGGGTAGAGGAAATGGAGGTTTGAACAAAGATCATGGAGCGAAGTGAACAGCATGACTGCTAGAGAAGAAAAGGCGAGCATTACTGCTCTGCTTCGACTTTTATATGAACGAGACTACGCAGTACACCTGCGCAGTAGGTAGCGAACCGAACGGACATCTTCGATTTAATTCTCTAGAATTGAACAGCATTGAAAGAAGGAGAGTGCTATTAAAAAAGGTAATGGATATTCAAGGCAACTAAAAACGGTAAAAACTTAATGTGAATACGATGATGAACAGAGAGGAGACAACTGAATCCAGAATACTGAAAGTTAGCAACAAAAGAGTAGACGAGTCTGTAAGGCTGTGTTTGTTTAACTGATTTTCGTTAATTGAAAATATAAACGGCTTTAAATGTTAGAAAGACCAAAAACATATTACTCGACAATATAAACGCAACGAAACATAGCCATATAGGCCATTATTCTTTTATGGTCAGAAGGCACAATTTTTGAAAGTGCACGATAATTTATTTACGTGTCTAATGGGTGAATACAGTATTAAGGTGTCACGTGAACTAATTTCAGCACATTATATATGACATTTTACATCAGCCTTATTTGAGTTCCTTTCCTGTTTTGACTTCAGTTCAACTAGACCTTACCTTAAACATAAAATAAGTTCGTTTTTTGTTTTCTGAACTATTACGTAACACGTTAAATGCTGGCTAGGGAGGAATAAAAACTGAGGAATGAAACAAAAGTAAATGATTGCTACGGGCCAAACAGTTAAGGTAAACAGGAGTCGGAATGTTGCTAAAGGTATAGTGACTCGTGTCAAGTATTAGCCGGATACCACGTTAAGGAATAACCCCGATCATTGACACGATTTTGTTGTAAGTTAAACAAATTAATTATAAATTATAGTGCCGAGAAGGAACCATTACCGAGACATATCAATAATCAGACTAACTCGACGGGTGACAATAGCATTCATATTAGGCCTAAACTGTCCCTTTCGTTTTCTGGCTCTTATTTCAAAGATGATGTATCCAGTGCAACCTAACAGCATCCACGTCATGAGTAGAATTGTTTTGGTTTTGAAGCACAGAAAATAAGATGAAGCAAAGCCCAAAGTATACCCAAAACTTCGGCAAAGTCGATGGTTGGAGAAAGCAGCTTCTAGGTCTTCATGAAAGTTGTCACCATACACAGCTGAGAAATAAACCAAAAGGTGAATTAATTTTATTCCGTGACGTACATATGGTATTTTATTTCTTGACTTCTTGCTTTTTGGGTGTGCCAACGACGTTAAAATGAACTTTCCAGAAGCCTCGGCAACTGGCATCTATGTACACAGGAAAAATGTCTGGTACCCTCTAAATAAAATGCAAGATATTGAAGATGAGTTGAATACGATCGGATTTTTCTATAGAAATCCAGCCATGATTTACCCAACGATGATATTGGTGCCCTTTTCAACGTCATTCCGATTATAACGTTTTCACTTGAGCATCTAAGTCCAGTAGTTTAAGTCTAAAATATGTAGCGAATCATTAAACAATGGTTCCACGTCAAAGCGCTGTGGGAATACAACATATGATAATATACAAC
>JAHWFP010014066.1:55486-72436 GCA_023313725.1 Lithobius niger
GTACGATAATATGGTGCGGGAATAACGTTGTACGATAATATGGTGCGAGAATAACGTTGTACGATAATATGCCACAGGAATAACGCTATACAGTAGGAAAATTTAATAATGTGTGTTGTTCTCTTGCTTGCAAGTCCTTTCAGCCCTATTAGTGGTCATCTTGTGTCATTTTTGTACCACTGCTCACAATTTTAATTATCTGTGCTATACATTAATATGCCGCAGGAATAATGCCATACGATAATATGTCGCCGGAATAACGCCGTAAGTAAAACTGCCGTTTTGTAAAAACGCTGCGAAAAATGTGAAAAAATGTCCCGAGAATTAACACTGTACTGTACATAATAATGCCACAGTACAGTAACGCCGGCATACTGTAACAATGTGATAAAATGGTCCTGTGGTCAATTTATGGAGCTAGTATGACAACAGTTATCGGCAGCACAGTGTAGTGGGGCGAATTGGGCATGAGCGGGGAAGAAGACAGGGGGTGAGATTTGAACTACTGCTTGCAATTAAAAATTGTGGGCTACACCCCACAAGTAGCCGATGGTGTCTTTTTCTCCAAAATCAAGCACTACTGCGTTCTTGTGGAAGGGAAGATGGGTGAAATCTGGTAAGTAAGGAGGGATTAAGGCTTTATGGCGCGTCAACAGCTAGGTCATTATGTCAATCTCAGTCTAAGTGCAGAGGTCTAGGTTGCCTCTGCACAATAAACGTTAAACTGATGTCACCCATACCTCAAATCTATATCTTATCATATAAACGCATCTCCTGCATAGATGCAAAACATCCCGGGAAATCGTTGGGTATGTAAAGAGGGGAGGAAGAGTGAAATTTAACTTCAAGTATTGGTTTTAAAACAAAATAAAGTTTTACCTTGACAACAACTCCGTAATTCCGTCTTCAAAACCACGACTAACTAGGAACGGAATGCAGCGAAGGGATGACGACATTACCGATGACCACGTAAAAAAAAAGGATGATCGGAGGGGAAGAGAGAAGGGATAAAAACGACCAATGGCTAAACAGTAAAATGGTTTTATTTAATGGTTCGTAAACGTTCTGCAAACCTTCAGCATTGATTTTAATTTAATTTAATGATTTAATTTTTTTTTCTTTTTTACAGTATTACTGCATTGCGGCGTTATTTACAGGGCGGCAATATTGTGTATGGCGTTAATGCTTGCGGTTTGTTTCATGTAATGGCATTTTTCCCTACAGCATTATGCTCGCAGTACGTTGTCACACGGCATTTTGATGTGATACCTTAAAGAATACCAATCCAAATAAACAAAAAACAAAACCAAAGTCGGGTAATAAATGCAAACGTTGTAAAAAAAAATAAAACTACAAAGATTTGCATTTTTAACCCATTTTCGTTTTTTTTTTGGGGGGGGGGGGACTTGTTAATGATTCCCAGCATTATTCGTATCTATACTTTAGTGATGTAAGACGGTTAGGTATAAAGAGAAACGGAATGATCTTGATAAAGGGCACCAAGGTCATTTCCAACATCATCATTGGATGCGCCATGTGACTTTGGATGCCAGCGATACAGAGTCGGGGCGCCCATCTTCTGGGGCCGTCCATCTAGCATCGTCCCTGGCGCATGCCGAGGCTGACTTCCTGTACAATGTTCAACTTATCTTTAATGTTCCGCAGTTTCTTTGAACTTTTGCCCCACCCTGTATTGTAAATAAACCGTTAATATCCATCCGTGTGCACTTGCATGACCAATTTAACAACTTTGAGTGGCTGGGTTTGTTATTTTACCATCACAATTTATAATTTTTTAGGCAAGCATGTTACAATTTTTATTCGGTCATCTATTAGAATAAATCCAGTTTCTTTCAGAATCTTCGATGGCAATTAATTATAAGTAAACTACAGTAACTTTGAATGAGATAGAGTCAGTGCACTCTCTGATCTGGTTTTACTAATGATTTGTGCGTTAGGTCCATGTATTAAATTAAAAACGTGACATAGCTATTACGAGCATAGCCGTGCTATTGGCCTTCAGTCGTCAGTCAAGGATGACTAGGATAGTTAATTAAGAATAAAATCAACATATCAAAACCACAAACTACGCAAAATGCACATTGGAAGTCGTGGGGGAAGGGTTCAATGAGGAAACAGTTCACATTGACAATCTGCGTGAGGGTGGGAGTGGAAATATACTGATATATTAATACAACAACGCCACATCACTAAACTTTGATACAAAACAATTATTTTTTTGTTAGTATTTGCTAAGCAACGTTTAGTACAGCAAAACAAATGACCTAGAGGTATCGTTGTTATTCAAACTATAGCTGAGTTTGGTATTAGGTTGGGGGAGGAGGGTCACTTATTCTAGCGAAGAAACATTTGGTATTGCAGGTCAGAGATTACCATATGCACCGTTACTCGTACTTTTGGCTTCTGAGCGTGTACTAATGGTTTTGAAGAAGGGGGTTAGGCTCAGTTTTAAACAGTACTCTCTTATACTTTCACCAAAGTGAACGGGAAAGGTAATGGGAAAGGGATGTTTAAATGTATTAGCCAACCACAACACAATAATTCTAATCAGCACATTGGATTGTCTACGAAACTGGCAATTGATAAGTGATAGGCGCTCTTGTGCATTAGTGATAAGCAGGAATCAAAACTAGTTGGCGCCACACAAAACTAGAATTGACATGTTAAAAATGCTTAATTTATCGCTTATTTAACAATAAGAAGATGAACTGATAAATTAATTATATGAGATACATTTAGGTTGGGTTACATTTCATTCTTTTCGTCAATTGTTACAACGACTTCTGGTTCTGACTGGTACTAACTAATGAAAACCATAACCAGAGCTTTGCAAGATGGCGAAAAAATTGGTTGTTAGCTCCGATTCGTTTATTCCTGCTGTAGGTAATGCATGACACCGTAACAAATATGATTCGCAGTCGGCTTACATATCCGTAATTTATCCTCACTTGAAGACTGGCCACCTGAAGATATTTTACCCCTTTTTTCTTTAGCAAGTACCGTACTGGTTTCCATAGCAACCAAGATAACGAGCACAGACAGTTGGAAGCTTAGGCGGAAGTTAGCTGGCATCCAACAAAGGAGCGGTAAAAAAGACGTATGAATAGATAAATAGAAACAAATAACTAATATGGACGTAAAAACGTGTAACTAATTTGAACGTTACATAAACATTTGGGATAGTTTTAGTAATACGTGAATTAAAGAGTTCCGGTGACAGTCTGTGATAGTTTGTACAAAGAGACGACTTGGAAATGTGTGCAGACTGAAGCTAATTAAAAAACGAAACTGAAACACACGGAAAGTGATTGGCTACAGCACGTAAGTCACAACTAATAGACTCGCTGATAAATTAATAAAAGTATGGTACACAAATTCAAAAGGCGGATTTCTAACCTCTGCTAATACATTTTTGTAATTGATTTAGTAATAAACTGATAGGATAGTTCTCGTGAGATACTCTGATTGAATACTCCTCCTGCAGCGGACAATTTTCAAATGAAAACTTGAGTACGCAAAAACACTCTTAACCAGAAATACCTTATCAGAGACAACGGTGCCCGAGAATTGGGTGTACTTAGACAACGTGCCCCCTCAGTTTTTTGGATCCCCTTTGCACCAATAAAACAAAAGAAAAACTATTAAAACATAGGGTACGACCAGTGAAACAAAGGCTATTCGAAAATTCCAATTCTGATTGCTGGGTTCATGGACTGGTCATAACTATTTTTTTAGACACCTACTATTTTTTTAGATCTCTGAATACAGTGTTGCGACCGATTTCTGGACTTACAACTTTTGGACCAAGAATTAGTAATTTTGAAAACTTTCCGGTAACATATCCGCCCGCATCCTCGACGCAAAGTGACATTACAGGAAGATCTCAACAGTGTCAAGACCACTAGACCAAGTTAGTTGTTTATTACAAAACCAAAGTCCGCGTTACTAATAATAGTTAAGCCATTGTCGTGTAACAATGACAACAATTGTACAATTTCGCCAGGCTACTGATGATGAGTTGGATCATAGTTTTCGCATAATTTTGCTAGGCTCCGACCCAACCAGATGTCCCCCCCCCCCTTTCAGCTTCGCTAATATCAAATTCAAACCCTACCTCAACCTCATCGCAAATTGCTTTTAGCCACTCAGCATCACTAATCCTCAAAGATTCAAGACAAACCATTAACACAATCAAGCTGAACTGAATCACTGTATGATGTCATTCCAACAGTAGGCCTAAGATAATTTGAGATGAAGCCGGGTTTTGGGACTTCTCTCCATCCGTCTGCTGGGGTCCTCATTCACCGATAAAATTCCCCAGCAGCAGCAGTTAGAAAGTGTCTACCTTTATTTACATCTTCCACTGAAATATTGCTCTTTGTCCTCTATGTCCCCTTATATTGCTCTTTGTCCCCTTCGGCATTTGTGTTTTGATGCCCCCCCCCCCCCCCCCACTTCTTATGAAAGTCTATGGATGCCTACGATCAAAGCTAATTTCATATAATAGTTCTTGAGTCAACAAAATCTTGGGTTTGTGTCCGAAACCCGGCTTTAGGCAACACACCGAATTTTTTCATAAAAGACGTAAACCCAACATAAAATGTATGTCATAGACGCACCAACAAGAAAGCATGGCAGCATGCTTTCTGGGTTACAATAAATGATGATGACTGTGATCGTTAACACCACTCTGCATACTAAAATTGGTAAACGTAACTGTTTTCAATGACAGTGTGACAGGTTTAGCTACATTTATCTTGCTTTTAGGGAAGACGTAACCGTAACAAGTTTCCTTATTGTGTCTAAACAAGAACAAGTTACCTGTCAGTTGCGACTCCCATATAGCCCAAGCCAATCCCCAAAATCCGTTCATGATGTGGAAAATTAGTATTGACTGTTCAGACGGTTTCCATAATAGCATTACCACTAGCTCTGCAATAATGATGACTGCAGACAGTAACATAATACTGAATCGACCAATCCACTTGCTGAAGTATCCGGCACTTACTGCTGATAAAGTTGTGACAACACCAAAGGTAATTGTTGTTGCACCAACATAATGGATGCCAACACTGCACGTAATGAATGCCTAAAAAGCAAGTAATACAATTAAAAGTAATACAAACTACTATGAATGAATCTGTTGGTGATGCTTTCAATATATCACTCACCATTGTAAAATCGGCAGTGAAGAAAGCCGAAGTTAATCCAGTTCCAATGGTAATTATTGTGAGGAGGAGAATTCCAGGATTCAAAGTCAGAAGAATAGTACGAATTATAATATCCTTCACATCAATATTCTTTCCATATTCTTTGGGGCTGAAATTTACTAGTGCAATAGAGATGATAGCAGCCAAACCAGTACAAGCTAAACAGGCGATGCACAAAGTGTTTAATACACTGGAGGAAACTGTTACTACGGTAGGAACACTTGTTTCCATAGACAAAGATGTGTTGATAGTAAAATCTAGAAATAAAATCTTCATATGACTTAAAATGGAACAGAATGGTCGTTGTTGCGGGTAAAGTGGTCCCACTTTAAACAGTAGGCTATCAGGTCAACTATAATAATGTAACTAGTGTTTATTTACATATAGAACGCATAGGATAGCTGATGTTAAATCATTAACCTGATTTACCTTGGATTTATTCTTTATTTTTACTTTAGCCCTGAATAAAAACATGATTTGCCAACGAATCACTCATTAGAAGGCAACAACCAACACGTTTGAAGTTTAAGATCTAGACACACGCTAGTGTGTCGCCACCAAGTAACAGTAGATCATCCCATTGCAGACATCCGATTGTTAAACAATTTATTGTTAATGATACAAAGGTGGCTCACTAGCAAACATGTGTCTGTTAACTGTAAGCAACTGAAAGCTTATTTTGGCATGTTGAGGATAAATCCCAACGCGACAGAAATGTTTCAAAATTGTGGAAAATGTAAGGTAAAGGGTCAGAGATTAAGAAAAACTAAAATTTAAAGGATGAATGTCCACCAATCATAGAAAAAAAGATGCGTCAATAACGTTGTTTTTATGTTACTGAGATCGGGGCCATCCACTGAGATTGTGTTGGGGTACCCTACCCCCCCCCCTCAGCCCCCAGATATAAAATTTAACTTTTTTCCTGCAAGAAATAGACGTTTGATTTCAAGTGGAGATATATGCGCATGGCCCAGACAACGTGGTAGCCGAAAACGGCATGCTAATTGGATAAACAGGATGCGTTTTATTACATCTTCAATGTAGCCCCCACGCCCACATGAGGCTTCCCTGCACGGTAAAGGAAATTGTACGGTGCACCCATCAAAAGTCCTACAGCACTGAGAATACACACCTGACAAATGGACCAGGCTATGTCCCCAAGATGGGGGCCACTGCATGAGCTTGCATTGGGGCACCAGGCCCCCCGTCAACCCCCACATGCAGAGTTTATCCATGTTCCTTAAACTAAACAGAAAAAACACTCCTGGGTTGGGAACGTTCATGCAATACGTCTCAAGTAAGTAATACGTCTCAAGTATAATACGTCTCAAGAAATAAGCTATTTTATGCCCCCGCCCCACCCCGCCCCTCGTGATCAATCGTTATCAATATGACAAACAGGTATAGGTGATAGTGCCTGCGCTCTTTAATTTGTGGGATGTGTCTGGAGTCAACTGCCCAACCCAAGAGAATAAGGGGGTGAGGGGGGAAGTGTGTCCCAATATAAGGTCATGCACGCCCCTCCCCCCATCCAAAGGACAAACATTCGTCCTATGTGTCAACTGTATAATCTCAGTGCTATAGAACTTTTAGGAGTGCACCCGCAAAACAGACAATTTCCCACACCGTGCAGGTAAGCCCTCATGAGAGCATGGGAGCTACATTGAAGATGTAAATAAGACTCATCCTGTTCATATCATTACTATGCCGTTTTGGGAGATCAGGTTGGCTGGGTCATGCACATAATTCCCCAATTGGAAGGCAACGTCTTTTTCTGACACGAACAAAAAAAAGGTTTTATAACTGGGGGTTGAGGGGGGAGGGCAGGGCACCCCAATGCAGTGGCCACCATTTTAGGAAGAAACTGTGATTCTATGTGTCAGGTGTGTTATCTCAGTGCTGTAAAACATTTGATGGGTACACAGGACAATTTTCCGCATCGTGCAGGGAAGCACTCATGTGGGCGTCGGGGCTACATTCAAGACGTAATAAAACGCATCCCGTTTATCCAATTAGCATACCGTTTTGGGGTATCACGTTGTCATGCGCATATTTCCCCAATTGCAACCGAACGTCTATTTTTCACAGGAAAAAATTGAAATTTTATATCTGGGGGTTGTGGGGGGCAAGACGCCCCAACGCAATCTCAGTGAGTGGCCCCATCTTAGGGACAAAACAAAGTCCTGTGAGTCAGGTGCCTAATTCCAATTCTGTAGGGCTTTTGGTGGGGTGCAACGGACTTTTAGACCACCCTGTATATATGAGCACGGCGACCACTAGGCACGTTGTGTCTTTACAGCTAAGGTAGTTTGGCTGTTTTCAGCCATCTAAGGATAAATAACAATGCGACAGAAAAGCTGAAACTTGTTTGATCGGGAGACTTTGGTCGCCTGACAACATAAAACTCATTATTATTGACGCAGCTTACCGTTTTCTTGGTGAATAACGTTGATATTTGCCTACTTCGAACTATTACTCGGTGGGGTAAAATTGGCAAAAGAACTTGACGTTTGATATCACGACTTCACACCGGCCGAAATGCTTGGCGGGAATCCTTAAGTTTAGTTTTGGGTATACCTGCCAAGATAAAACGATAACATCCAGATAATATGTATATATGAGCATGGCGACCACTAGACACGTTGTATCTTTACTGCAAAGGTTGTTGGCTGTATTCAGCCATCTGAGGATAAATAACTATGCGACAGAAAAGGCTGAAACTTGTTTCATCGGGAAACTTAGGTCGCCTGACAACAGAAAAGTTACTGTTAGTGACATAGCTTAACGATTTCTGGTTGAAAAAACGACGTGAATAACGTCGATATATGCCTATTACTTACTAACTACTGGAACGCTTTTTTTGTATCACGTGACAATATAATTCCATGCGGGGAATAAAGCTGGATCTTAGCTCATTTTACAGGTATTGCTTGTAGTTTATTATTGGTCAAGTGGTTCAGGGGTTAGGGAGCTCCAAACGACCAAATTGAATGTTTTACATTGTTTTAAACATTGTTATTATGCAACAATGCCAAACTGAACATTAAATAAATCCGTGCGTTTGCAGTACTAATAATAATAATAATAATAATAATAATAATAATAAAAATAATAATAAAAGCAATCTATTCACTCAAATAAAAGTGAAAAGGCGATGCAAGGGCTCAAAAGAGGCCACTTATAGCAATCCTAAATTAAAAAGAAACACAGCAAATAAAATTGGGAAAAGGTTTACGAAACTAGAGGTGCGTGTTCAGGACGATGTAAGAAGCCACTAAGGTTTAGTTTAGTTAATTTATGTTTAAACGATGGAAGCGATGGGGCCGAGACAATTTCATCACTAAGTGAGTTCCACACTGGGATGATTCGAATGGCAAAGAAGGACTTCCGAAGATTTGTTTTGAAACGGGGGAGTGATAACTTGAGGTGGTTCCCACGAGTCTTAGAAAGTGGGCTGAGTTCAAACAGCGGCAGGTCAAAAGATAACATGTTGTGTAGAATTTGGAAGGTCAGAAACAGGTCGGCTTTTAACCGACGACACTCAAGGGTGTCAAGTTTAAGTGCTTTTAAGCGATCGCGATAGGTTAAGTTTCTAAGGCCTGGAAGTGACTTGGTAAACCTTCTTTGAATTGATTCAATTTTGTCAATGTCCTTTAGTAGGTGTGGGGACCAAACCTGACTCGCGTACTCTAACATAGGGCGCATGTAAACTTTGAAGGCCCAAAGCTTTGTGAACACGGATCCCGAGCAGAAGCAACGGTTGACGATGGCGAGCCTACGACTAGCAGCCGCAGAAATTGTGTCACAGTGAGTAGAGAATTTGAGGTTAGAACTGGGTGCCAAAATTACAAAATTCAGCGGAGAAGACACAACCACGTCGGGCACTCACGAATGACGTCATTTTGGTTTTTCTGACGTCATTTTGGTTTTTCCAGAAAGAAATGCTAAGAAATGCTAATCATGTGAAAAAGGTGACTGCCTCCCTCAAAATCTAACCCAACTAGATTGATGTTTCTATCTCATAATTATTAAGAATAAAATGGATTTCATCAATTTGGACCAAAATATCTAATATCTTCCCCAAAATAAAACTTGTTAACGATTGCCGCCAAGCTTTTCGGCCGTGTGAAGTCGTGATATCAAACGTCAAGCTCTTTCGCCATGCTAATCCCACCGAGTAATAGTTCGAAGGTTAAATGAAATATATGAAAATTGCTTACTGCGCAATTTTCAATTATTTCATGTAACGTTCCAGAATAGGAATTATTCCTCTTTAAAGAAACTATCATTTACATTGCGGGTGTATAGAAAACCAAATTCTATACTGTCAGCAAATGTTGCCCAGGAAAGTAGTATAGCGAAAAACAAGCTTTGATATCGGCACACTAGATGTCGCCAGGCGACGGCCGCTTAGGCTTCTCAGCAGCAAGTCTTCAGTGACGTCAAGAACAAATGCCAAGTTTTTTTATAAGATGGTTTTGTCCTTATTTCTTTGTGATTTCGTCCACTGGCGTATATGACCATGTCGACTAAACTGGAACACTAATTTCGTCTCTAATTTAAAAATCGAAACTGAACCCAGTTTTTTACTAATTCATGATTACGCTATACCTAACCTATTACTATTGAATCGAATTTTTATTTTGTTTTAGACTATGTGAGTAAACATCAAGTTTTAACGTGGGATCAGTATAATTGACAACTTTGGCGACACATTTATATTATTATTATTAGTTTTTTTTTCCGTTTGAGATGGCGATCGAAACAATTTTGACCACATGTTGCAAATGAGGCAAACACCCGTCGTAGCATCCGGGAATTGCAGTTTCATTTCTCTTCATTGGAATTTAAGAGAAAATGTCTAGTATTGAGCAAAGTTAGTCCAGCCGAGTGAAGCCGGGATGAGCATATTTTTTAAATAATTAGTGTTTCTCTGCGTCTGTGAAGTGTTATGGCACTATTGTTAGAGTTAAATTAAAGTTAGAAATAAGCCATCAGTGAAAATTATACACGAGATATAACGCAGCACAGTAAGCCACCTTTATACACTTATGTTTCATTCATTTGACGTGCCCCGGATTAGAAACAGATCACTCTAACCGAAGTGGCCACTTGTCCAATGACACAAAGAAAACTTAATGAACCCATGTATAATTTTTGCTGCTGGCTTATTTCCTGTGTTCCTTTATATTATTTACATCATTTTGTTTATCGTTGGAGTTACATATATGATTCGTAAAAATTGTTCACTGAATAGAAATTTAATCATAGAATGGAACTGAATATTAGTTCTATGCAGGAGTGGAGGAACACTTTTGCTAAAAGTTTCTTTGTTTTATGTTATGCTTACTAGCTGAGAATAATTGGGAGCCAAATAACATAGTGTTAGTAGCTGTATAAACAATGAAACATTTCCGTAAGAATAATGCATTCACGAGAATGATAACGTAATTAATTCGTAGCAGGAAATTAAAAAAATATCAAGTTTTGGTATAGATCTATCTTTAGATTAAAAATGCTATCTTCGTGTCTCTGGTACCTTATTTGTGTTTTGTTTGAAGGTTCAGGGCACAAACTGCATGGGCGTGCCTCCATATTTCTAGCCCTGTCGAAGGCGGGTTATCCAACACAGGGCAAAAAGTTACTTTAACAACAAAAATAACATACTGTTTAGTGTGGATTGAAGATTTTCCATTTCGTTGCAATAGTTGATGCCACAGGAAAAATTTTCTCGACGGTGTGCAATATCATCTGCATCTTCTGGCTTGATCAATACAGCTGCAAATACGTTAATCCAGATTCCTGAAGACTCCTGGGTGGTATACAATATTCCCAAAAATAAAGCCATTGTGTTGCTGGGGTCGTTACTTGTTAGAACTGCATACTCGCTCGCTAAACCACAAGCGATTGTATTGATTGTTGTCCACATGGTACCAAAGCCAATGCCTAACACAGCCGACGCTGGCATGAGTGTAAGAAATGAAGGATGCATATTTGCACCTAAAAAGACTGCTATGAGTGCTGCAGATATCAAAAGACTTCCTTTGTAACCTGTCTTCTTGATTATAACAGCGGGCAAGAATAAAGATACGAGTGCCTGGGTGCCATAGTTGACTGTTAGTGACCAAGTTCCTAAACCAGAAGCAGGATACAACGAACTTAGCAGAAACTTGAAAACAGCATAAGATGTAGTGAGAAGCATGGCCACAATGCTAACACCAAATAAATTCTTCCAATAAAAGAAACGTGTATGGGTCAAATTACTTTCCTTATGCGGCGGTTTCTGTTCTTTTGTCCCACCGTAATTTTGGCTTTGCTTCGCCACAGTTGACAACTCCTCCCCTTCTACACCGTTTGTTGTCATTTTACTGCAAAACTTGCTTATAATAAATGTTGTTGATGTCTGCAATACGTTGAGTTAGAAAATCATACTACATGGCATTTCAGCTTGATGATGTGCACAAGTGTAATAACGTCATAACATCTGACATTCAGATTAGGACAGCTGCCGTTTTCATGCAAATTTTATTTAAAATACGGGTGTAAGCTTTAAAAAACTTAAAGCCCTAAAGGAACAGATATTAAAAACAGACATTTAGGCCATCAGCAGGAGTGGTAGAGTTCGAAATGAGGACCCCTCCCCCGTAAAACCCGCCTCCCCATTATGAAAAAAATGTCATGGCAGTGTAATTGAAAGCCATGATAATTCCATGAATATTCCATGAAATCATGGTATCACCATGACAGCATCCATGATTTTCATAGAAACGTCATGGTCTTTTTTCATGTTGCTGTCATGGTATTATAAAAGCCATGATCAATGTCATGAGAATTTTAAGGAAGTCATGGTCGCTCACCATGATAACGTTATGATTGTCACCGAAGTCATGACCCACGTCATGGTGTTTTATAGGTTTCGTATTAGTCATGGGTTATCCATGACCAACAGTCCATGTCTGCATGTCGCAACGTCATGAGATATTAATGACTGTAAAAGGAAGTCATGACCTTAAAAAAAAAAAAAATGACAAATTTGATTTTTTCCAACGATTTTTTTTTATTTGTTTATTTTTTTAATAACCTTTTGAACAATGTCAGTCTTTAATTTAGCCGCTATTTGCGCTTTTGATGCATTACCTAGAATCAAAAGCGCAAATCGGCAAGGCGGTCCTTCCCAATATCTACATTATAATCCTGGACGCCAGCTAAAAGGAAGGCTAAAGCAAAAGGGAAGGCTAAAAGGGAAACCACTTCTCCCCTCCTCACTCCCTCATTGAAAATGCACTCTCCCATTCTACCTGCATTGAAAGAGGAGGCAGGCATGAGTAGTCGATCAATCTGACAAGTCGTTGGGAACAGTGCCGGGGAAAATGTCTCGGCAAATGTGTCCGTAAACTTAATTCATGACCGGCCTCGTGCATAGCACGGGCTTCCTCTAGTATATAATAACCTTTTGAACAAAGTCAATCGTAAAAGCGGGCAGCCATCGAATGGAAATATAAAGAACAGAGTACCAGTCTTATCTGCGCTTACTTGCAGCGCAGCAGGCGAAGAAATTAAACAAGACATTCTTTTAACAAAACAAACAAAACACATGATTCCGTAAACAGTGAGTAAAAATTGTGGACGTCCTCGTGCACTTTGGAGTAGTGAACGATAGATGGTGCCACTAGAATTTCTTTATATTTCGTGCCGATGGCAACCCCCTTTAAAGATGGCGCTATCACTGATTGAAAGCAGGCAAAAGCTGGCAACATCTTCCGCTATGAGTACTATCTATTACCTTGCACCAAGCGAAGGAATGCACAACGGCATTTCTTATGACGAAACAAACAATCCACGACCTCCTTAATTATTGAGTGTAAATGTTATACGTCGTCATGCATCTGGGAAAAGGCTGTAAAGGTGAACAATATCACTGCCACTAGATAAGGCACCATGGCATTTTCAATCGATGATAGTGCCACTTTAACATCAACGACTTTGTTCAAAAGGTTGTTAAACATTTTTTTTTAATCACGCATTCTCCCCAAGTGTCCTGTATGCTGTATTTTTTTTCTTTAAATCGTATATTTCAGATTCATTGTACTATTTTTCCTTTTTTCTTTTTGCACTATTCTCAAAAAGCCTTCCCATCTCGTGTTTCCATTTTACGATTGAAACCTCCTTCTGTGTAATCTTTACTGTTTCAACTGAAAACAATGACTTCGTAACGATTTTTGTTTACAAGTGACGTCATAACAAGCATCTCGGCGTACGGTGGCGTTACCATCGCTTCGTTTGTGCGTCTGTTACAAATTCAAAACGACGTGCGTGAATGATTTTTGTTTGACTATGGTGCACGTCTTTGTTGGAGATTGTATTGTAGTTTGTTGTATTTCCAACTGACCGAAGAAATAAGGAGCATTGTTTGCTGGCTTTTAAGCAAGTGCCCACCACGTGTTAGCAGATCGGACTATGAATGCGGCGAAGCCCTTATGAAAAATTGTCATGATATGCAATGAAAAAAAATCATGACTATTCAATGACTAATTGGGGCAATGACTTGTCGTGATTTTTTTTTATTTATCATGATCTGCTATCATGATTTCTCATGATCCACTATCATGATTTATCATCATAAATAAGCAGCATCATGAACATCATGACAAATCGTGGTAGCAGATCATGATAAATCATGACAAGTCATGGTAGGCCTAATCGCGAGTAGCCTCCGAGGTAGGAGTGAATACAGTATTGTTATTTCTTTCTGTTTTTTTGTAGCATTCTTTCGTTTGGGACTGGTAATTTTATCGGGTAGAAGCTCCGTAATATATCAAATTCAAATTCTGGGCCAACAATCTACTAGGTTAAATACAACGTTAAATTACTTATACACACAGCAACGTCGTGTAATAATAAATCGAGTTCCTTGATATAGCACTAATTGAAAAGTAAAATAAATGAAGATGCAACCCTATTTCCGTTGCCTTTTGGACTTAAATGCTTGCATCTGAGTTTATTTAACCCTTGTTGAGCCAGCGCCTTTCCGTCTTGTTTAATTTGAAAAGTTTATAGTTGCCTTGAAATTGTTTTCGTTTGAGTATTTTGATTTTGGGAGATTTGGTTTGTCTGTTGCAGTGACTTATATAAGTTATTTGTCTCACGACGATATGAGGGACAATTTAGCTGGAGAAATCCAAGCGTAAAATCCCGGATCCAATTTTTAAGTTTCCAATGCAACGATATAAGGAAAGCTTCATGTTGTTCGCTTGTTTAATATTTTAGGGAACACAAACCCAAACTGGGTTATCTGCTTCTCGATAATGTAAAATTATTCCACCAGCAACAATAACCTGATAACAATGACTTCATTGTTCACCTGGTCATTAAAGAATAATTGCTACAGTAACAAAAAGAGTTATGCGATTTTATGATGGTGATTATCGACCACTGCATCGTACCTTGAGGGGGGGGGGGGCTTCCAAACAGAGACTGGAGATTAAAAGAGTGTATTACACAAGTTAAGTTATAGTTTTTTATATAAATTTCAGTAAGGATTTTTTTCTTCAGTAAGTCCGTTTTGCGTGGTAAGTAGGCTTATATACCGAGTTTGTAATTGGTTACAATTTTTGGGTGTGGGGCAAAAATTCGAGGGGGGGGGGCGAGGGCGTAAAATTTCCAGTTCCTCTCCTACCTGGAAGTAAATTTCCAGCTTGGCTTTCTGCCCTAACAAATTGTAGGCGTCTCTAAATCTGAGTAGGTGTGACATACATCAAAGGGGTTTAACTGTGAACAACTTTACAAACAGATTTTTGATTTTTACGTAAATCTAATACGGTATAACTTGTGTACGGTAACCTACTATATTTTTTTACTTGATTCTGGAAGAAATGAAAATGTGACCACCTAATCTTCGATGACCCCCCCCCCCCCCCGCCTTCGAGATCCTGAAACAAATCTTGACCCTCCTCTCACTCAAGATCCAAAAATAATGTAATCTGCTTTTCGTACCTATGATGATTTCCTGTAGCCAAGATTCTCATATATGGTTCTTTACCTCTGGATGCGACAGGCTGGAGACAGTAGGGGCATGCTGGAGTTGTAGCGATCCTGGCGGCAGGTGCTGAGGTTAGCAAGTTATGATGTGATGGGGAAAGGAGGGCGCGCGGATAGCACGACCGCTTTCTGCCTGGGAGGTCCGGGTTCGATCCTGGCCTCGTCCACCCCCTGGCATTTTCGGGAAGAGAAGGGCCCTGTGGTGCCTCGTGCTCATGTCGATTGTGGCATGTCAAAGATCCTGGGTTGTCCACTTGGATTTCTCCGACTAAATTGTCCCTCTCGCCGTCTACTCGTATTCATCCTCATCCTTCCTCTGGAGGTGACGACGGGCTATGCAGCCGCCATTAGGTGACGGAGGGCGGTCTGCACCCTGTTTCAAAAGGGAGAGCCACTAGCATCATCATCATCATCATCATCATCATCATCATGTCAGCAAATTATGATCAGCAAATTATGACGTCAGCGAGTTATTTCGCTTCCTTGTTTCATAAATGCTTGCGTCATACTGTTTAGAATTGGATACTGTTTAGGATGTTTAGGATGTATGTGATAAGCCCCCTCGGACGGTGTTTCATACTGGAAGCCTCGCGCGTCCACACGTTGTTTCATCCTGGCACGTCCAGCCGTATACGCGTCCGCAGGTAAAGTACCCTGACTCAAGATTCTCTCCACACCGACCATTAGTGTTGTAAGGAAACATGTCTCGTTTTTAACGAAGAGACACGTTGGGTTAGAAATGTTATATAAAATTGTTTCTTACACCCATCTCCTGTCAGATTCATATAATAAGTATGATGAACACACTGTTTGTCCCACTTCCATAACATAGTCAGCATCCGAAAGTCAGAGACAGCCAATAAAAAAGATGCCAAGCTTTTCTACAAAGTCTTTTGTAAAAACTATATTTGAAGTATTAGTACAAGTAGCTTCAAAACCTTCTAGACACTCACATCATGGGGCATTTTTAGAAATTTTGACTCCAGAAAGTGCTATTTTTGAGGTCCAAAATACAATTTTTTCTTCCAGTTTGATCAGTGTGTTTTTGACCCCCCCCCCATCTTGACGGGACCTAAAAAAAATGTATGACCCCTTAGAGAGTCAAAAAATTCATGACCCGTTCCCCCCCCCCCCCCGGCGAGAAATAATGACTGGTTCCTAAGAGTTTAGTTATTAGCTACAGTATGAATCTACTGACTTGCTGTATAAGCACAAATCACTGTGGTAGGATATCGAAAAGTTTTTAATTTGACGGGTGTCACGCTGAAATACTGCTTTTGATCGCCAAATACTGACCACCCGCCGTGCAAAACCCGTGCTGATCATCAGTGAATATATATGACGGTTAGTCATGCATGCATCGATAATGCGACAATTACCCAATTCTGGCTCAAAAAGCCTTTCGCATCGAAAATAGCAATTTCTCCACACGCACGCGCCCGCTTGCCTCTTTTAGTGAGTAGTGGCTGTGGTAGGTATGAAAATACGGTATTTGATGGTTAAAAGGTTTCGCTTGGCACAGGGTTTCGTTAGGACCCCTAGATTGATTTCAGAAGTGGTGCCACGAAATTCGTCCCTTAGGACCCGAAATGGCAGCCATATTTGAAAATGACCGCTGTAATCTCCCTAAAAAATAAAAACTGTGCAAGATCCATTAGTGATACACAAAAACGGTTGAGAT